>JANIIA010000001.1:33223133-33246591 GCA_027478495.1 Erythroxylum alaternifolium
GAATGAGATGAACTAAGTGTACTTAATGTGATTGTTAAATGTGTTTCCAATGTGAAAGTACATTTGCATATGAATGAGAGTGTGAATTCTCAACTATAATGTTGAATGCCGGACTAAGGTTCGATGATATGGGAAAGCGATTAACTGACAGTATGCAAATGTGAGTGATGCATTCCATCCCATGAATGCTTGAAATATAATGGCAGTTGTGACCGTAGTAGCCACCGAAAGTGAAAGAGCTTAAAGCTCAGAAAGTGAAATGAGCCTCGAGCTCAAATGTGATTAAGACCCTAAGGCTCACTATGTAAAATGAGCGCTGTATCCCCCAAGCAGATAAGGGACATTTATTAATGAGCCCTGTATCCCCCAAGCGGATAAGGAATAGTTTAGGCACTCGATCACAATAAAGTAACAAATGGAAAGTGAGTCTTATGTGCATGGCATATGCATAATATGAATGATTAAATTGTAATGAATGTGAAATGTTGTGAATGTGATTATGTGATATGTGACTGGGTGAGCCATCGATGATGGTCACTTATTAAGTTCGCAAAACTCACCCAAAATTTGCAATTATTTTTCAGGATTAGAAGAATACTCTGTTAGGCCAACGAGAGTATACCTACAGCATACAAGTAAATGATAGAGGTCGGGATCAATTCGCGTCTGTATTGCATATCCTTAATTTGTATTGAATTGTTTCTTCCGCATTTTTTGTATAAATTTGTATTCCGAAACAACTAAAGTGGTTTTGTATTTGTAAGAAGTACGCAAATGGCTATTGAAATTTCTGATGATTGTATTGTGTTGATTGAAAATGATTATGAAACAAAGTCGGCCGATTTGGTTAGGGATTTCTGGACTTTATATTTGTAGTTTAAAACAAAAGAAAAATTTTATACCGATTTCTAAGTGATTGAGTGCTCTAGCACACTACCCTCGTAGGGCACGAGCTCAGACATAACCCATCGATGTCGGGTTCGAGTCTTGTAGGATTGGGGTGCTACAATTTTTATAGTCTATTATTGTTTGTTTTGCTTGAGTAAAATCGAGGGAAATGTTTGGAAATTTTTTGTTTACATTATTTATTTTTATATTTTAGTATTGTTTGTTTTGTTTAAGTAAAAGTGGGAAAATGTTATGTTGAATTTAGTTTAGTTATAGTTGTTTTCATATGTTGAAATTAGTTTCCATTTGAATAAATATGAATTGAGTAAAGTTGAGTGAAAGTTGGATGAATATTAATTGGATTAATTTGTGAATGCGGCGTTAAATTAAACCAGAAGAATTTAGCACAACCCACTAAAATGGTCGTGCAATTCAAGTCACAGCCATGACTTCATACATAACCATGCAAGTTAAGTTAGTCGTGCAATTCAAGTCACAACCATGACTTCATACATAACCATGCAAGTTAAGTCACGGTCGTGACTTTCATGCACGACCGTGCAAGTTAAGTCATGGCCATGACTGAAAACAAATTATGTTTAACCTCAAAAATCTCAGAATAATAATAAACACAATAACTTATAAGAAAATTTGTTTTCTTAACTTTCTGCACTAAAAGAATGACCTTGTAGTAAATGAATGACCTTCTCCCTGCTAACAATAAGATCCACAGTTTGAGCTAAAATTACATTAGAATTTGACTCATCTTTTACAAATACAAAAATTTTCAACAATGCATGGAAGAGAAAATCACATTCTCATTACAAATACCAACTCCCAAATTATTTGGTTTGATTCCAACTCCCAAATTTTCAAAACCGAATGTTTGTTGTGCTTATCAATCAAAATGCATTTTAATTAATTAATACAATTATTAATAAAATGTAACATTAACATGAAATGCAATTAGTGATAAAATGTAACATTAAAATGAAAGCAATAATTGAAATTACGAAAAAATGTAAAAATTTACTATAAGTAAATCAGTCATGCACATTGAAGGTAGAATAATAGTAGTAAAACTTTGTTTACTTGTTTCTAAATTAATGGCCTAAAATGATAAATCATTAAAAGATTAATAACATATTACAAAAAGAAAATATTACAAATAATACTTGAGAATTTGTTCCAAAATGATGATGAGTGTGAACCATACTTGTGCTATCCATACAAACACCAATTGGGTGCATTTGGTATATGTCGTAACCAACTAGTCCATAAATAGAAAATTGAAATCATTAAACGATTAGTAACATATACCCAAAAGATAATATTAAAAATTGAACCTGAGAATATGGTCCAGATTCTCCAGTCATTCTCTGATGATTGTAACCCATACTTATAAAATCCATTGAAATAGCAAATGGCTGCATTTACTATTTTTCATAACAAAAAAAGGAAAATTTGTTCAAAACAAGTAAAACAATATATGCAACATTATTAATTACTGAAAGCTAACCTGGTCTTGATGTAATATGGGATGTTGTATGGTGGAGATAATACAGATATGTCGGGAATTTTCTTCAAAATCCTTAATAGAGTAGTTAAACTAAAAAATACTTAAAATTATCATAATATAAATTATATACATTAAAGGTTTGAAAACATAAAATCAACAAAAATAAAACCTGAGTATTGGAAAGGGCTATGGATGTCGAATCTATCATATTTGATGAAGTCTTGCATTTTTTAACATACTTTCTTTTCCTTGAACTTTTCTCTAATCCACCCTTAAATCTCTTACTTGATGTAGGTTTTGTCTTTATTTTGACATCTTTAATCTTATTCCTTTCACCAAAATTAATGTCAGGTTGATTGAACAGGTTCATTTCAATATTTGACCGTTGGGTCAACTCTTCATCTTGTGATTTTAGGTTCTCTTCATCAATTATTTCTTCACGTTGCAATATCTCATCAACCATCTTCAAAATATTGAGAAGGCGATCTTTCACAATTTTATAAATATCTCTTCTCTTTGATGCTCTTGGAACCAATCACATGCTTAATGCACACAATTGTACCTTATACTTGACAACATCTTAGAATCCATTTCACTTTCATTGATAATAGAGCTTTTACTATCAAAGTACCGTGTTTTTGCTTTTCATGTCCATCTTTTCAAAATATACTGACTCGCTATTCTCAAAATATTTTTCAATTTAAAAACCTTCAAAACATGACAACATAAAATGCCAGCAAACTTAAACTTTCGACAACTACAATGGACTTCATAATTTGATGAATCATAGTAGAGTAGCTCTTCCCTATAAGAGTGATCTCATATTTTGTAATTGTACCATCTTCATTGTAAAGACGAAAACTAGAATCATGAGAATGATTCCATTGATCTTGAAACATTTAAATACTTTTGGCATATATAGAGTAGTTGCATGCTTTAAAATTTGAACAAGTGCTGAAAATGTTAGAATGCTTACATTACTTGTAAAATCAACTTTTAACTCATCAAATCGACGATCATCAATAAGCCTTTGGAAGTGATTAAAAAATTTTAAAAATTTATGCTAATAATCATGTACCTTTTTACAATTCTATTCATGCTCTCACTTCATTAGGTGGTGGTCATGTCAGCTCAAAACATTTAGCGTCCATAAACTAAAGCCCATTTTTCCTTTATATGAAACATACGTTTCAATCAATCATTATCTTGAAGTTCATATTTTTGCAGCATCTCATTCCATGCATTGGAAAAATCTTCTTCTTCTTCAAAGTCATATATGCATGAGCTGAAATCTCACGAAAAATCTTTAAATTGAGAAAAAGCACCAGTCAAATAGATTGCAGCATTTTGATAAATGTGCCAAATACAAAGTTGATGATAAGTTTCAGGCCATCTTGAAGCTAATGCCTTTGCCATCGTTGCATCCTGATCAATTGTAGGCTTTTTCTCAGAGATAACTCTGGCAAATGTGTCGAACAACTACTCAAATATAAGTACGATCTCATTATATAATAGTGCAACAACAAAAACTACTGTTTGGTTATGGTGGTTCACACTTACAAACAAAGCAAGTGGACGATCTTTTCCATTTTTCTTGTAAGTAGTATCGAAGCAAATAACATCTCCAAATTATAAGTAATCATTACTCATCTTTGCCTTTGACCAAAAAATATTAGTTATCAAATCATCTTCATCCACTTGAATGGCATAAAAGAAATTAGGATCTTCAAATTACATTTTATACAAATATTCTAACACGCCGCCTATATATCCCTTTTTCAAATCTCTTGTTCTTTTAGATCTTAAATAATTCTTGTAATCCTCCGGAATAAAGCCAAGATTATTTCTCCCACTTGCTTGTCTCACAATAAGATCATGGGATGCTTTTGGTGGAATTCCCACATCATTAGCCAGTTGAATTTGCATTGCTATAGCAGAAGATATCTTTCTGTGACTTCTATGAAAATGTGTTTTGTTAGGACTTGAAAGATAGTGATTGTGATCCTCGACAAATTGAATCACTTGAAATTTTCTAATTTTCAAACTTTCATTCTTTCCTCACAACCAAATCTTTTTTCTGAACGTGGAGTTTTTACATACACATCTCTTTTATTAAGCATCCTTTTACCTTCGGCACTACAACAAAAAAGCCTGCAAATCAATTTACCAGATTTATCTTTGTGACTTTTGGTCCTTCTTATTCCAAAGCCCACATGTTTAGCATAAATTAAACAAAATTGATAAGCTTCATTTTCCATCTCAAACTCTATGCCAATTTCAGGTATTAATTATCTTGGAATAGATATGTGGACTTTATTCAAAATCTCCTTAGAATTCAAATGCACTAAATCAGTTGAATTCATATTACTACTCTTACTGCCAATCGAATCAGTTGAATTTATATTACTACTCTTATTGCTAATGCCAATATCATTCTTATACTGCTCCTTCATAATTTTATATTCTAATCGACAGTGTAGAGTAGATCTACCTTACATTTCTACACCTGTCAAATTCACAAACGAAGTATCATTATTGCTTTGTTTTCAGATGAAATTATTAGCATAATGAAAAAGGAGTGTTCACAAACTAGTAGAAGGTATTTTAGTTTGCTCTGCATACCTTATTTAATTCCTATAACAGAAAAAGTGATTGGAGAATAAAAGGTTTCACGTTGCACAGTTATATATTCTCATCTTCTCCCTACTACACACTTAAAAAAATTCGTAACTTCTTCCCAGTAAATGTATAATATGCTTCAGAAGGTCTTATACTAACTAGAAGTCAATATTATCACCAGTAAACTTGGAATGAATGTTTATATTTCAAATTAACTTATCTACAATGTTAAGCAGCTCAACCTTTACAATATACATTAATTATCACTTAAATAGATATATAAACAGAAACTATAGATAGAAACAAAAGAAGTTAGAAAAGAATGACGTCTATGCATTAAAACAATCAAAATAACTTCAAAACTTACCTTTAAGGAAAACATAAAGACTATCTTCAGTTTAAGAACCACCAGAGGTAAGCACTAAAGTACCTTATATCTTTCCACATTAAATTTAATAATAAAAGTAAATTAACAAAATGATGTCTTCCAAAAGGAAAATGGATCAGCAATAGAGTGATATTATAGAGGCTTCGAAAGAGGTAGACATCAAAAGTAGGCATTCACGAAAAGTTGGTTTCAGGTCTGCTAAGCCATTTCCTCAAGAATTATTTAGAGATAAAGATACAGAGAGAGGAAATGATAATAAAAAATAAGAAAGAAAATCTAAAGATGAAAAAACAATCATAACTTACACGAGAAGATACTTGAAATTCGTCAAAATATTATCTTTCTTCCCCTATCACTGGTGTCTTTCTTAGAGTGACATTAAATTCTCCACAATCCTGTTTTTTAGAAATATTTCAAATAATCTTGTTACTCATCTTTTACTTCTTTAATCTACCAAATGTGACAACAAAGTTAATTTGCTTTGTGAAAAGGGAAAAAAAGCTTTGAATGATATGAAAATCGGGCAACAAAGAAGCGCAGAAACAAGTTAGATGGGCAGGAAATCTTAGTTAAAGATTGCTTTGAAAATGACACACAACAGCCATTTGGTGTTTCTATGAATAACACAATTATCGTTTACAATCATCATCATTATGGTACTCTTGTATTATTTGTAATGAAAATATTAATATTGTATTTTTATAATTTACTATTAATACAATAATGATTTAAATTTTCATTTTAAGTCGTTCATGCAGAAATAAATAAACAAAGTTTTACCGCTAATATCCACTCTTTTTTACATTTATTTCTTGATTTCAATTATTACATTTGATGTTAACGTTACATTGTACTAATAATTGTATTAATTAATTAAAAATGCAATTTTGATTGATAGGCACAACATTTATTTTATTTTGACAATTTGGGAGTTGGTATTTGCAACGAAAAGTGTCGCTGTTCATCCATATCTTGGTGACATGTTTTGTATCGATAGAGAAAAAATATAGGATAGTGAGTTGCTTCAAGTGATTAAGTGAAGGCAAAATTGTATCACACCATCTTTAGAAGATTAAGGAGATGCCCATATAAAAGATATACATCCATCATCTGCCTATTTTACCCTTTCAATTTGTCATATCCTAGTTCTTCTCCTCTAACATATGAATTTCATAATAGAGAATAGAGGCGAAGAAAAGTCATGGCAATGACTTAACTTGCACAGTCATGCAAATGCAAGATATTTGTTATAATCAGGAAGAATGAAATTTGATACATGTTTATATAAAGCGAGTTTGTAGAGACACCAAATGATGTTGAAAAGCAAAAGAAAAAAGCTACACTATATTATGAAATCAAGAGATTACAATTACCTTGGCAAAGTAAACATCCATATCGCTAGAAGAATTTTACTCAGGTTGTTATACGGAGAAAATCCAGGGAATATTTTTCTTAGTTACGACCTTTAGAGCACCTATACATTTATAATATCAACTTTTTTTAAATTACTGCCAATGCTTCATCGTCATTCATGCTCCATGTCATCCATAATTCTGTCATAAAATGACAAAAGGCAATATCATATAATGTATTCATCACTTTATTTGTTTAGCTCAATAATATAATCGTCCATAAAAGTTGCATAATTTGATGTGGCTGAAATTAGGGAATATGAGTATTACAAGGTGTAGGAAGGTGACGAAGAGAAACGAGACGATGAGAGGGTTCCTTCTTTAGTGTTGAAAAGAAGATGAAGAGGAGGAGGACTTCGATTAGGTCGGCTTGACTCATAAGCCATAAATTTTGGAAGAGTAGCAGGATTCTTAAAATTTAAGAAGAAACAATGACATATTTCAACTGGACAAAGTTAGACAGAGTAATGTTAGATAGAGGATCTGGATTCCATACGCTTTCTGTCGCAAGTCACTACGTTTTAAATATTGTGGGATCCACCTAAATTTTTTTTTACCCAGCTCTATTTTTAAAAAATTTGAGATCATCTAACTTTAAGTTTTTTTTAAAAAATTTGACGTGAAAAATAGATGGTGGCTTAACACTGTTAGTGGTTAGGGTTTATTTTTGAACATTTCTAAACTTAGAGTTTATTTTGAATATTTTGTAAATATTATGATTCATTTTGAACACTTTAAAACGTTAGGGTTCATATTAGATACCAATATAAATGTTAGGGATTGTTTTGCTCTTTTGGCCAATGATCGAACTATTTGTGGCTTAGTTTGGAGAACTAAAGAGATCCTTTTATTATCAATCAAGCTCCAAAATAATAGTGGTGAGTTTATAATTAATATTAAAATATCTATATCAACAAAAACTTACAAAATATTAACATAATCAAGAATTTCGTTAGTTTAGGGTTGAATTTATGAAGGTCATAAAATATTGAAATTGTTACATAGCACTCCCGACCATTAGGACTGGTGTAAACCTTAGTATAAAAAAAAAAAAGTCCTGCACAAATGGCATGAACTGAAAATAGGAGTTTGATTTGGATTATAACTACCAACGAGGCCCATTTGATTTGGTCACAACTCCCGACCACCTTGATGACAAGCTTCGGGTCCGGTTTTCGTTATTCAAATTCAATGCACGAAATAACAACACTTTACTGTTTGCTTTTCTTCCTCCATGCTTAATATCTAATGCGATGGCTAGTCACCAAATCAAAGCTGCTGCGATCAACAACACGCGCACCAGCAATCGGCTACACGAGAGCAGTAGAGCAGAGTTGCCTATCTCTTCTTGAAGCCTGCAACAAGTTCTCTAAGCTCACTCAACTCCACTCCCGTATCATTAAGTCTGGCCTGCAAAACAATCGTCTTGTTCTCACCAAGTTCGCAGCCACAGCCTCTGCTCTCTGCGCCATTGACTACGCTTCCACTTTCATATTCTCACCTGAATCTGACCCATATCTCTATGATGTGTTTCTCTTCAACACCGTCATCAGAGCTTATGCGCAAACTAGTGATTTAAAATCTAAAGCTTTGTGTAACTACAATCTTATGCTACGATGTAGCGTTTTGCCTAATAAATACACGTACCCGTTTGTCCTGAAGGCTTGTGCGGGTGTTGGGGACTTGCGATTGGGCAAGTCTATTCATGGGTCGGTGCTGAAGTTGGGATTTCACGACGATTTATATGTTCAAAATACGATGGTACATATGTACTGGGGGAATAGTGATGGGGTTGAGCTCGCCCGGAAGGTGTTTGATGAAATGCCCAAATTTGATTCTGTTTCGTGGACTGCAATGATTAGCGGGTACGCGCGTTTGGGGATGTCTCACGATGCAATTGGCTTGTTTAGGGAAATGCAGATTGCTGGCGTTTGTGCTGATGAGATCACAATGGTTTCGGTTCTCTCTGCCTGTACCGATCTGGGTGCTCTTGAGCTAGGAAAATGGGTAGAGTTCTACATTGGAAAACAAAGGATTCAAAAGACAGTTGAGCTTTGGAACGCTCTCATTGATATGTATGCCAAGTGTGGCGACATTGATAAAGCTATTGAATTGTTTAGGAGCATGGATGAGAGAAGCATTGTATCGTGGACTTCAGTCATTGTTGGTTCAGCAATGCACGGTCGTGGCATAGAGGCGGTTGCCTTGTTTGAAGAGATGGTAGGAAGTGGGGTGGTCCCTGATGATGTTGTATTTATTGGATTGCTCTCCGCTTGTAGCCATTCTGGCTTGGTTGAGAAAGGGAAACAATATTTTGATTTTATGAGAACTTTTGGCCTTGTACCCAAGATAGAACACTATGGATGCATGGTTGACCTGTTGTGCAGAGCTGGACTTGTTAAAGAGGCATTCGAGTTTATTCAGGACATGCCAATTGACCCTAATCCAGTTGTTTGGCGTACCTTGGTAAATGCTTGTCGGGCACAGGGATTACTGAAACTTGGAGAGAAAATAAGTAGACAGCTCATCAAAAATCAGCCCTTGCTTGGGTCAAACTATGTACTTCTTTCTAATATATATGCGAAAATGTTGAATTGGGGAAAGAAAACCAATGTTAGAGAGGTCATGGACAAGAAGGGGATGAGAAAGATCCCTGGTAGCACCATGATTGAACTAGACAATGAAATTTATGAATTTGTAGCTGGTGATAGATCACATGAGCAATGCGAAGAAATGTATCAGATGGTGGAGGAGATGGGAAGGAAAATCAAGAATGCTGGCTATCTTCCAGCTACATCAGAAGTGATGCTTGATATTAATGATGAAGATAAGGAAGATGCTTTAAACCATCATAGCGAGAAATTGGCGATTGCTTTTGCCCTTTTAAATACCCCACCTGAAACTCCTATTCGAATTGTAAAAAATTTGCGCGTTTGCAAGGATTGTCATGCTGCCATCAAGTTAATCTCTAAGGTTTACAACCGAGAAATAGTAATGAGAGATCGAAATCGATTTCACCTTTTCAAGGATGGGTTTTGCTCGTGCAGAAATTTCTGGTGACCAACTAAGTACTTTCTCATGATTCATAATGGTTATATGAATTCCCATGTCAATTAGAGGGCCAGACACTTGCAACGAAATTTGGGCTGATGGATGGTGCAGAAATTAGATTTAATCTCAGATTTTGACTCTTTTCTTGAGGCTATACCAGATTAATCTTTTGGTTCTGGTATCAATTGGTGGTAGAATGTAAATGAGATGGGCCTTTAGGATACAGTTTTGAGTTCTCATGATCTATAGCTTTCAAGAGGAGGAATATCATATTTTAATGTATTGAAAGAGTATATTTTTCAACTTGAGCATTTCAGTAAGGGGCCAAGTGATCACTGATTTCCTTAAGATTCATCTGACCGACAATGCATCTTTGTCCTTAAGTAGTCTCTAAACCCATTTTGCTATTGACTTTAGCTCCATATGAATTATTCAAATCTCCAGTTTATAGATTAGAAGATCAAGATTTCCAGCTCTTTGATTAATCTCTTGTGGAAGATTAGATGAGCTCCTCAGTGAGTTTGGAGATTTAAGAGTACATATTTAACCAACTGTGTTCTTCCTACGAATGAAAAGTATTTATTTTCCCAGGCTGTGACTTTCATCTTGATTGACTCCAACAGATGAGAACATTCAATAAACTTGGGTTTTCTTTTGGCGAATATAGGGAGTCTAAGGTAAGTGTTAAGGAGTCAAGACAAATACGGGCGTGGGCTGAACCATCACAACCTAAACCTACGAGAATATACCACACAAATAACATCGTTTTGTTTTATTTCATTTTCTCTTCATTTCTTGTACAGTAGTCTAGAAGCTTCATTTTAACGAATTCCCTTATCTGTCGTTTCTAGAGCGTAGGCACATTAGCCAATAGGATTCCTTTAGCTTTCAGTATAAAATTATGATGAAGTAGAACATTTCCTATCTACCCTAACAATCTTTTTATGGTATCAGAGCCAAAGGTCTAATCTATCTTACCTTACCCACAAAACATATCTAACATAGCTGACGACAATGAAGCTAACAACCCTAACCTCACATAAAACCCAAATTCGAAAAAATATTCCATCACAAACATAGAAAATTCTAGAGTTATTCTCGTCACTACCCTCTTTAATGGTAACAATTACCTAACTTGGAGCAAGTGAATGATGATAACTCTATGTGCTAAAGATAAGCTCTCCTTCATCGATGGGACCTGCATACAACCAATAGAAGACAGAACTCTTCTTGTCAGATGGAGAAGGGCAGATTCCATAGTCAAGTCATGGATTCTCAACTCCATGATCACGGAACTAAGTGATACTTTCTTATTATTCTCCACAGCTAGAAAACTTTGGGAAGAACTGAGAGAAAGGTTCGGTGAAGCCAATGGTCCATTGTTATACCAAATAAAAAGAAAAATCAGCTCTTTTAAATAAGGTAATATCACCATTTCTGCTTATTATACAAAACTGAAAAAACTCTAGGACGATTTAGCTAGCCTTAGTCCTATACCTACAAGCACTTGTGATGCCGCTAAAGCTATTACCGATGTGAGTAGGAGCAAGGACCACCATGGAGGTGGTGTGCGTGATGGAGGCAAGTTTGTTATCCCAGTTGGACCTATGTCTAGAGTTAGGACCGAGAGACTCAAGGAGGCTTTTTATGCTCATGTGGGCCAATTTATAAAGAAGATGAAGTGCATCAAGCCTATTAGAGCAGAGCTATCTGAATTACAGCCCAAATTGATTCATTTATCTCAAATCTTTAGATTAGACTCACTTGAGACTTGAAGACTATTGTATTGGACTGCGCATTATTACTTAAGCCAAGAGGAGAGGCGCGCCTACGATCAAACTTGGGAGTGCGTTAGTTGGTATCAGAGTATTGGTGTGGAGGAGAATTCTTATTCAACTCCATCGGAATTCAAGAAATTGCTGCCCATCACCATCTAATTATCGTCAGTTCATCAATTCAGGTGTGAATTAACTTTCGGCCTAAGGTTTTTTCTTTTCCTTGTTTTATTTTCTATTAATATTTGACCTAGATCTGGAAAAAAAGTCAGAAAAAAGTCCAAAAAAATAAAAAAAGAAAAAAAGTCGGAGAAAAAAATCTGAAAAAAGAAAAGTTAAAAAAAGTTAGGAAAAAATCCATAAAAACAAAAAAAAGAAAAAAAGTCTGAAAATTTTTAAAAATTCGATAAAAAGTTTTGTTTCGCTATACTCGTACTTGCTAGTTAGTTCGAAATTTTCACACTCTTTTGATTCTTTTGGTCAATTGAGAATTAGTTCCGAGTAGTGAATTGAATTTCAAAGAGAATTGAGTGGTAAAAAGCAAGAGTGTATGAGCTTATTAAAGGGAATTATTGTCGTGACTTTAACATGAGGGGAGTGACATCAATTGAGTGAAACACGTGAGGGACTGCGTGAATTTGTTTATTACTAACATTGGATCATTTTATCTACAATGTCACAGGGAGGTAGTAATGATGACAACCAAGGGGGAGATGCAAATATCGTTTTCATTTTGAGAGTCATGCAGTAACAATTTGAGATATTCAATCTAGCCTTAACTGAGATTAGGGAGCAGATGGATGAGCTCAGACAAGGGAGACGCGAGGAATATCAAGGGAGGCGTGCAAGTGTACACCAACAGCAACCACCACCTCAGTATAAGCCAGAGGAGGATGACTTTAAGGAGGAGGAGGAGTTTGAGGTACGTAGACCTAGGAAAGCTCAGAGAGTTGAGCCATTTAACAGGAGAGATGGAGACCTTAAATCTATCAAGATATAGATCTCAGCCTTTAAGGGAAGGAATGATCCAGAGGCTTACCTGGAATGGGAAAGGAAGGTGGACTTGGTTTTCAAGTGCCACAGGTTTTCTAAAAATGGATTGGTTTTTAAATGCCACAATTTTTCTAAAAATAAAAAGGTAAAGCTGGCCGCTGTTGAATTTACAGATTATGCACTAATATGGTAGGATCAGTTGGTGACATCCAGGAGAAGAAATAGAGAGATGCCAATTACTGCTTGGGACGATATGAACGCATACATGAGGAAGTGGTTTGTGCCTTCTTACTATTACAAGGAGATGCACTAGAAATTTCAGAGACTCACTCAGGGGTCTAAGTTAGTGGAGGACTACCACAAGGAGATGGAGGTAGCTATGATCCTAGCCGTCTTGAGAGGAGAAACCCCTCTTGTTCTTTTCAACTTAAGAATTAAACATCACTTATCAACTGAATCAGATTATGGCGTGATTTTGATCCTCAACGACTTTCATGGTTTGTTCTTTACCTATTATCTAGGTTACTCGAGACAAGTTCTTTGTGAGGTCTCGTAGGTAAATTTGAAACCTTGCATATCAGATGTA
The DNA here is from genome assembly GCA_027478495.1 of Erythroxylum alaternifolium. Lineage (NCBI taxonomy): Eukaryota > Viridiplantae > Streptophyta > Magnoliopsida > Malpighiales > Erythroxylaceae > Erythroxylum > Erythroxylum alaternifolium. Next base: position 33,236,365 of record JANIIA010000001.1, read on the forward strand.
ATTTTAGTTAGTTCGAATATATCCTCATCTTCTTCCCTTGAATCCAAACTTTTCAATCTTTCCATTCCGTGGTGCGCGTTAATTACTACCAAAGAAAACATACATAAACTTAAGCAATTTTTGATAGGCTTGAATGAGGATTATGAACATGTAATGAATTAGGTTATGTTAATAGAACCTTTGCCTATGGGTAATAGAGCTTTTGCTATAATGCAAAATGTGGAAAGACAAAAGGTAGTAAATGCTAGCCAAGATGGTAACCTAAATATAGCTATGATGGTGAGACAGACCAACTCCAATGCTAACAATGGTGGCAGAAACAACAGTAAAAGGCCATTCACAAAGAAATAAGACAAGTACTGTGAAAAGTGTGAAAAAATAGGACATACCATTAAGACTTGCTTTAAGATCCACGGAGTGCCTGACTGGTACAAGGAATTAACTGGACAAAAGAGCAAAGCAAACCTGGCTGCGATCAGTGACACTCCTACAGACACACAACCAGAATCTAATGAGCACAATGAAAGGAATGGACAAATCCCACATGGATTAGCCACCTTCATTCAACATAAGATATCAAAAGTAATAAAAGGAAAAGCTACGGTTGAGGTAAAGTTTGGTGGGTTTGCAAATTTTGCAAGTAATGGCATAAGTCACACTAATGATCATAATGCAGAAAATGAATGCATATGGTTGGTTGATTCAGGTGTATAGTCACAAATCTTGATTTCTGCCATAAAAATAAAAGAAATAACAAGTATGGCCTGTAACACTCCTAAATGGCACAAAACAGCAAGTGAAACATATATGTCAAGCTACCATTGGTGACAAAATTACCCTCGATGAAATTCTGCATATCTCTAATTTTTTTCAAGAACCTACTCTTTATGAACAAACTCACATCACAGAACAATATTGTTGCTATTTTTGTATCTAATGACCTATTTTTGCAGGACCTACAAACTAATGATGTTATGGTAGTTATTAAGGCTAGAAGTGGACTATATGAGCTAATACAAGATAGCCTACTACCCTCAGGAACACTGAAAGGTCCTCCCCTAGATTTCTACAGAACCAAGAATGTTGTGTTTCATGCTTCTGTTTCTTCAAATACCCAGCATAGTAGATTAGGGCATGTTTTTAAGGAAAAAATGAGGCATATCAATGAAATCACATTTCTCAATCAAGACTTGTCCGATTGCCAAATCTGTCATATGGCAAAGCAACATAGAAAACCCTCCCCTAAACATAGAATACAAACCACTAAGCCTTTCGAAATTTTACACATGGATTTGTGGGGGCCTTATAGGGTACTTACCTTAGATAGATCACAATTCTTTCTAACTATTGTAGATGACTTCTATAGAGCTACTTGGACCTTTTACTTAAACATAAAGACCAAACACAGCCCACCATAACACAGTTTATCAAAACCATCAAGAAACAATACGAAACCAAGGTTCTAAAAATACAAATAGGTAATGGGAGAGAATTCATAAACTATGAATGCAGACAGTTCTTTGCCAAAACGGGAATAGTGCATCAGAAAAGCTGTCCATGCACACCACATCAAACAAAAACATTTACTACAAATAACAAGAGCTCTGCTATTCACAGAAAACTTACCAAAACGATTTTGGAGAGAAGCTATTCTCACTGCCACCTGCCTCTTAAACCGAATCCTAACCAAAGTCCTGTAATGGAGAACACCATATGAGAAGCTACACCAAAGAAAACCAAGCTATGAACATTTGAAAATCTTCAGATGCCTATGCTTTGACCTAGGCAAGACACCTAACAAAACAAAATTAGATCCTAGATCTTTGAAGTGCAATTTTCTTAGATACATGCCAGACTACAAAGCATATCGAGTTATGGATATGGACACAAATACCATTTTTAGTTCAAGGGATGTAACCTTCCATGAACACACTTTTCCCTTTACTAAAACACCAACAAAACTATAATGACACAAAATGACATACTAGGATCATCAAACTTACAAAGTATAGACCATACACCAGAAACTACAAACATACAGCCATAACCCGACACCACCATCAACTAAGAAACTGTCACCAATAACAATGTGAGGAGGAGCCAGAGAACATATACCACACCCAAATACCTTGATGACTATGTCCTCCAAGCCTCTACTCATCATTCCACTTCTTTCCCCAACAATGCTAACAATATTTTAAAGTTTTTTGGTCCTACAGGAATAGAAGAAGAAGATCCAAGCTTCCATATTGAGCATAAGCAAGACTATAGGAATTCATAGGTAATGTATCTCTTGTTTTTGGACCTCTATCTTATGAGACAGTAAGCTAATTGAAGGAGTGGGTGAACTTTATAGATGCATAACTAGCAGCATTAGAAGATAACCAAACCTGGATTTTGACCCAATTACTTAAAGGGAAGCGAGCTATAGCATCAAAGTGGGTATATAAAGTAAAATACTACCAAGATGGCACTATTGACAAACTGAAATTAAGACTAGTAGCAAAGGGGCTCAACCAAAGAGAAGGAGTGGACTATTCAGAGGTATTCTCCCCTGTAGCTAGGGTTGTGACAATTAGGACACTCCTAGCCATAACTACTATCAAGAAGTGGCCCATCCTACAATGTGACATAGATGCCTATTTACATTGTCTCCTAGAGAAAGAACTCTATATGCTACCACCACAGGGTTACAAGAAAAAAAAGTAGGAGAGGTTTACAGGATAGTGAAGTCCATTTATGGACTTAAATAGGCCAGTAGATAGTGGCACAAGGAATTGACTACGAAACTAAAGGAACTAGGGTTTAATAAATCAAAAGCTGATCATTGCCTATACACTAGAGGTCAAAGCACTAGTTTTATTGCTATCATTATCTACGTAGATGACATTCTCATCATTGGGGTAGAAGAAGAACATTTAAACACAGTTAAGCTATCCCTAAACGAGGAATTCACAATAAAAGACCTAGGGTATGCTAAATTCTTCCTAGGAGTTAAAATCTCAAAGTTAGAAGAAGGGATGATCCTCAACCAAGGCAAGTATGTAAGGGACATCTTACAAGAAACAAACGTACTTAACTGTAAGCCATGCATAACACCTATAGTAATAGGGAGAAAACTTACACTTGATAAATGTGAACCACTCAAAGACCCAGAATGTTACAGGAGAATTGTCGACAAACTACAATACTTGAGCTTCATGAGGCCTGATATCACCTACATCACACAACAACTAAGTCAGTTCATGAAAACACCCAGACAATCCCTCTGGGAAGCTGTAAAACATGTTCTCAAGTATCTCAAAAGAAAACAAAATAAAGGTTTGTTCTATGCCTCAAATTCGAGCCTACAACTCACCACCTACTCCGATTTGGACTGGGCAAGTTACGTGTTTAGCAGACGTTCCTTAACTGGGTATTGAGTTCGGAAGATCACTGATCTCATAGAAGATAAAGAAACAAACGAGAGTGACTAGATCTTCTACAGAGGCAGAATACAGGAGCTTAGCTTCAACTACGTATGAGTTAAAATGGAATGTTCAACTTTTAGGGTATTTTTAAATCAAAAATCAGGAAGCCATGCCTTTATTTTGCAGTAACCAAGTGGCGATTTACATCTCAAAGAACCCCGTCTTCCACAAGAGGACAAAGCATCTGGAGATCGACTTTCATCTAGTGTGAGATGCAGTGAACATAGGGTTCAAAAGCCTCAGACACATTCGAAGTAAACACCACTTAGCTGACTTGTTTACTAAGCCACTTACCGCATCCACGTTCACAGACCTACTTCTCAAGTTCAGATCCATGAGTTTCTCCAGGGCTCCGACTTGAAGGCAGTGTTAAAGAGTCAAGACAAATATGGGCGTGGCCTGACCCATCACAACCTAAACCTACCAAACCAAACCACAGAAGTAACATTTTTTTATTTCATTTTCTCTTCATTTCTTGTACAGTACTTTAGAAGTGTCATTGTAACGAATTCCCTTAGCTGTCATTTCTAGAACGTAGGTACATTAGCCAATAGGATTCCTTTAGCTTTCAGTATAAAATGTTTCCTTCTGTACATATAAAAGCTATGATGAAATAGAACATTTCCTCATCTACCCCAACAATCTTTTCAGTAAGTTAAAGGAAGATTTTAGATCTTCGTACCAAAAATTTCTTGTAAAAGTTACACATTGGAAACTTCAATTGAAACTGTTAGCATGCCCTTCTCTAGGTAGACATGTAAACCTAACATGTCAAAGAACAATTTGACGTAATTCATAAAGAATTTGAATTAGTTAGGTTCATCCTCACGTAGAAGTAACAAGTCTTAAGAATAAGCTAAGGTATGAATTTTGAACTTATTGCATTTATAATGGAACTTGAACTTACACATGTTGGAGATGTTATAGCTGATGATTCTAATGAGTAATTCAATTGCAAGGATGAATAGATAAGGGGACCTTATTCCCCTTGCACTATACAGGGGTGGGTTTCCTATTAATTAAAGCATAATAAAAGGTAGTAGTGATGAAAATTTTAATCCAAGAGATGAGTTGTGTGGGGAATTGAAATGCATGCAAGTAGTTTAGAAGGAATTGCTAGTTAATTGTATTAAAGGCCTTATAAAGGTCTATTTTAAGGGAGTAACTCCTTGTGACGGATTTGGTCATGTAGTATTTTAAGAGCTCTTGTGCTAAAAGAATATTTTTAACTATGGTTTCCTTAACATGAATTAATTAGTAGAGAGGGCCCGCTTTAGTATTTGAGCAATTATCTTGGTTATGTCTTGTATTCCAAGCTACAACAGGATATTAAACGATAATCCTGCAAATATGTAGGATTGTGTTCCTTATGGATAAGGGTTAGATAGGTTTTGTTCAATTCCTTTATAAGTCTACTAGTTTTAAAGATTTCTAGGACACATTCCACTACTAAATTTCCTATCAACTCCCATTTTTTAAAATAAAAATTCATTAAAATCATTAAAACTATAGGCCTTATCTAGTTTGAAATTGAATATCACTTCTACGATTTCATTAGGAGACATAAGTTTGGTTAGAAGGCATTGCATCAGTAGGTCAAGTCTAGAATCTATAAAGATTTTTAGAGCTTTGACTAAACATTTGTATTAAGATCTGGGACCTAATAATTGACTATAACAACTGTGAGCAATCTCTTTTAGTTTAATTTGATCACTATAGTGGTGTCCTTTGACATTCCATTATGGAATTGATCTTATTAATGTTTTTGTGAGCATCCAAAGTTTTGAAAAAGAATCTTGAGCATGTATCCCCCTCTTCGAGCCAATTCATTATAGATTTCTCCTTTAGAAGGGAATTATGACATAATAGTTCTTGAGTATAGGTATGTAGGGCCATTTTTTCAATTCTTATTATCCTCTCATCATTGGGGTTATTGTATAGTTCCATTTAATAATAATTGAGAGTTTCTTTATTAGACTTGACTTAGACTTCAGTATTGGAATGGACATTCCTTTTGAGGACTTTAATTTCATTTTCACAACTTTTAACTTAGAAACTAGTTGAAATGCTTTACAACCAAGAGTTAGTATATTTATTCCTCTCTTAACTGCTTCCTAGAATCCATTAACCTGCATAAAATATTATAAAATTTAAAGGGAATTTTAAGTGTATATGAGTTGTACATACACTTGAATTTAATTATAAAATGGTCAGAGCACATAAGGGGTCCAAATTGTGCAAATCTAGTGAGGAGTTTGATTAACCATTCATTTTTTACTAATGACCTATCTAAATTTTTCCCTATGAAACAATTCCCAGTTTGCTTATTGGACCATGTGAAGAATTTGCCAATATAGTTTAGGTAAGTGATCTCAAGCTAATTTGTGACTACATTTAGTTCATTATCATGGTGTTTATTGTTAGCTCTTTTTCTTCCAGCCTCATTTAAACTGTGTATGTAGTTAAGATCTCCAGTTGGCAACTAGGGAGATTAGATTGTAAGTAGAGTTTACCTCTTTAGATCATTCCAAAGTAAGGTCATATGCAAACTTAGATTAGTAACATATATGATAGAGATAACAAAAGGAAAAGGAAAGATATTCATTTACTAGTGTAGATGCAAGAATTGATTTGAACTAAATAGTTCAGTTGTCCTCAATAAATTAAGATTGTATCACATCACTACTCTACCATTGAAGTGGTAAGCATGATTTGAAATGAAGCTCTAAGAAGAGCCTAAGAAATTGACCTCCTTTTTTAACTTCCCAACTTTTTTTTCCTCAAGAATTCCAATTAAGGGAGACCTTTTTTTTTTCCCCAAAACGACATCTTTATCTTCCTAGTTTTTTTTAGAACTATTAAATCCTCTTGTATTCCATACGAATATAGATATGATGAAGAAGGAAGGGCTCCCTTTCTTCTTACGTGTAGCCTTCCTCCCTGATTTAGACTCAGGGGGGTTCATCAGGGTTAAACCATCTTTTAAAGTACTAGATATAGTTGAAGTAGAAGTTTCCCCATTATGGAAGTTGTTAAAGAGGGATCCTGAGCACTATTTTCCATTGGAGTGATGCAAGTTCCAGTTAAAGGGTAGGTTTGGTTAATCATATCTAAGAGTTATTTTATTTGGCTAAGAAGGAAACTTAAAATGATTAAGATCACTAGGGGAAGGAGCAACATCAATTTAAGTTAAGTCAACTGTGATCGGATTAATTTGATTTAAATCAAAAGCATCAATACTATCTTCAAACGGTATTTCTTAAAACCCCATTAATTCTTCACATGTCAGTCTTAAAGATCTTCCATGTAGGCTTCTAGGTTCTAGATAGTGGAGGTTTCCAGGAGTTGTAAAATTGGATGACATGATATAACAATGTTCCACATTTTGAAAGCTTTCTGATAATCAAGGAGGAGGGGATGTCAAAGTCTCTGTTGACTTTTATGCAAAGTTTTACATACCCTCTGCGAATTAGCAAATTAGGTGTCCATACATAAAGGTTTTCTAAGTGAACTAGCAATGAAGCTTAATCCTGATTGGGTCCAATATTCTAATTGTAGATTATAGAAATTGATCCACGCGAGGATTTTTTTTCTATTTTTTTCTGTTTATCACTATGCAAGGATATCATTTTTAAAGGAAGAAGGGCTTCCCATCAATATGCCAAGGACTTTGCTCGAGCATGGTTGTAAGGATGTCATATTACCAAATTTAAATATGTTCACGTTGTTTATTTAGCATGGTTGAAACGTCATTATGGCCTTTTGATGCAAAGACAAACATTTTGCTGTGAATGCCTCCAATTACTCAGTTATATATCAAAACTCTCAACTTGTTAGTATCTTTATTCTTAATCTAATTTTTTAAAAAAGGTCAACAGATAGGATTCTTTTTATTATTTCATTTTTAATTTCTTAGCCTACCTCATTTCTTCTTAGTTAATCATTCTCATAAAAGGGTACTAATAATGCTAACCAATTTAATTGACTATAATTATAAGTGCATATGAAAAAATTTCCTAAAGTGAAAGAATATTGTCTTATCCTAATTAATATACATATTCATCCAAAAGACACTTAAAATACAAAATTCATCAGTTACTATGCCTTTACAATTTAAATGACCATAGTTCTCATAATGCACACATTATAATGCCATCCTGATAAAAAAATTATACAATTGTAAAATTCACACACAATTGATATAAAAAATGTTAAGTCCATACACATTTGATATGTAATTGCATATAAAATTTTACATAGTAATATAAATCTCAATACCGAAAGTATACGAATTGTGTCTTATTGTATCAAAAGTTATTATTCCCATAAGGACTAATAAACAACTAAACAACTTAAAAAGAACTTTGTTTAAGTGACGAAGAATTGATTTGAATTAAAATAAATTACAGAGATTAAAACAAATAATAAAATGAAACATATAAGAATTGATAATTAAGTTGCCAATGAAATTGATATTGCTCAAAGTTGAAGACTTAGGAATTGTTCTATTCTTATTTTGTTTCCTTTAATCTTGATGATTCAACTTATATTTGATACAAAATATCCTAAAGTTTTAATTACTCTCTCTCAAGATCTAATCAAATAACCCTAATTGACTTTGATATTTTTAGAGTTATAATCACTTGATTCATAAAACTACTCATAATTTAATTAGTTGTGAAGTAATCCATTAGATAATTAATTTCACAATTAAGATCTCTCTTTAATTATTCATTAATCTAATAATTGTAGATCCATTAAACTAGCAACTTTTATTGCACACCTTAACACAAATAATTTGATACACTCTCTCTACTTGTTACCAAGTTCATGCACGGAAATTATCACAAATATTCATCAATATATTGAATTCATACAAGAAATAAGGTTCAAAAAATATTTCAAGAACAATCCCTAATAGGGATCTGGAAACCCATAATCATGTGAAACATCTTAGAAATCTAAATATATATTCAAGACCATGAAAAATACCTTGTTATGAATGTCCCACGATTACTCAACTAGGTCATGTTATTTATTTAGCTTGGTTGGAGCATCATTTAGCCGTTTTATGCGAAAACAAACATTTTATCTTGAATCCACTTGATTACTCAGCTATATCACAATTCTTAACTAGTTACCAGCTCTATTATTAACCAAAATTTTAAAAATAGGGCCTACAGAATAAACTTTTTTATTTTTCATATTTAATTTCTTAGCTTACCTCATTTCTTTTTAGTCAATCACTTTGATGTAAGGGTACTAATAATGCTAACCAATTTAATTGAATATAATTATAATTGTATATGAACAAATTTTTTAAAGTTAAAGAATTAGTGTCATATGCTAATTAACATACATATTCATCTAAAAGACACTTGAATTCATAAGTTAATATGCCTTTACAATTTAAATGACCATCTTCAAAGCTAAGCTAATTCCATTCAGTTCTTGCTATTGAAACAATCTCACAATGCACACATCATAATCCCATTCTAATAAAAAACTATACAATTGTAAAATTGACACAAAATTGACATATAAAAATGCAAAATCCACACACACTTGATATATAATTGCATATACAATTTTATATAATAATAAAACTCCCAATATCGTAAGTATACGGATCATATCTTATAGTATCTAAAGGTATCATTCCCATAAGTACTAATAGACAATTAAACAACTTGAATAGAACTTTTTCTAAGGTATTAAAAATTGATTTGAATTAAAATAAATAACTCAAATTAAAACAAATAATAAACAAAACAGATAAAAATTGATAAGTGAGCTACCAATCAAATTGATGTTGATCAACGTTGAAGACATGGGAACTATTTTATCCTTATTTTATTTCCCTTAATCTTGTTGATTCAATTTTTGTTTGATTTAAGATGTCCTAAAGTTTTGATTGCTCTCTCTCAAAATCTAATCAAATAACCTTAATTGAATTCCATATTTATAGAGTTTTAATATCTTGATTTACAAAACTACTCCTAATTTATTCAATTAGATTTGAAGCAATCCTATAGATAATTAATTTCACAATTACGATCTCTCTTCAATTGTTCATTAACTTGATAATTGTAGGTCTATTAAGTTAGCAACTTTTGTTGTGCACCTTAACATTAATAAATTGATACACTCTCTTTATTACTAAGTATATGCACGACAATTATTATAAGCATTCATCCATTTATTGAAGTGAATAAGAAATAAGGTTCATAAAATATTTCAAGAACAATCCCTAATAGGGATCTAGAAATCCATAATCATGCGAGACATCTTATAAATCCAAATATACATTCAAGGAAATGAAAAAAATGAAAAGAAAAGAAAGAAAAACTAGTTTGATTCTTGATCTGGAAATCTAAAATTTCTCTTAAGCTTTTCTTGTTGTCTCCTCTTGATCTTCTTTGAATCTGGTGGTTGTTGCATTTTAGTGCTTTTCTTGTTCGTAAATGATTATTAAGGCTTCTAGGATTCTTTTTAGGGTTTCTCTACTTATTTTGGTTCCAAAAATGAAGGATGTTAAAAAAAGCCCGGCTCGATTTTGGTCAAGTTGACCAGGCCACGGGTAGGCCCCTAACCGACCATGGTTGGCCCGACCTGGCCATAGGCTAACCATGGTTGGACCAACTGAGTTACGGGTCATGGCCTGCTTGGCTCGACTCGTGGCCCTACCATTAGTTCAAAAACAACATCATTTTTGACATTTTTCTTAAAAATATAGATATGGTGCTCTGGGTTGGTC
>JANIIA010000001.1:33317152-33330527 GCA_027478495.1 Erythroxylum alaternifolium
ATGATATGAAACTCATCATTCCCTTGAAGTAAACTCCTTTACTTACATGGAGATAAATCACAACACTACAGTCTAAATCATAATCAAGCGACCAACTTGACTATTGAATTGTGAATCAATTAATTTAGATTATAATATTACACATGTTTCCCACACATCTCTATGTTTATGTATATTACTTACAAAAGAATCTCGTACCTTATAACTAGTTTTATTATACTCATACATATAAAACCAAACTCTTTTGTTTTATTAATAATAAGTATTTTCATTACAAAAAGTAACTGGAAGAAAATTAAGTTATAAGTAAATACACTTGCTTTCTAAGGCACTATATTTTATATAACTCCAATAAAGGTAACCCATGGAAAATTATTTTCTTTGATTAATTGTATTAGAATGTTTAAATTCCGTAGTTAGGATTATTTTGTTTTCAAATAAAATCAACAAGGAATAAGATTTCGGGATAAAGTGGATGCTTGAGCAAGCAAGTAAAAGAGAGGTGAAAGGGCCACAAAAGAATTAAGAAGTGAATTTGAAAAGAATGTGAAAAGATCAAAAGAAGAAAAATAAAGAAGTGGTGGAAAACTGAAGGCCACGATCATAGCTTGTGACTGGGTAGGAAGGGAGACGCATTTTTAAAGCAATTTTTTTACCATTTTACCCTCCAACCACCTGTATATTCATTTCTAACTTCACCTTTTCATTCACTTTCCCTTTCACTTTATCTCTCTAGAATTGAAACCTACAAAAGCTTTCATATCTCGCTACAAAATTTCAAACCTCTAAATTTCTTCTAAATTCTACCTAATTTTCAAGAATTATGCCGCGCATTAAACAATCAGTCAGACAAAAACAATCAGGAAAAAATCAAGTTGCAAGATGTGGGAGAAGACAATCACCCAGATGGAAACAATCAGGATGAAATCAAGTTGCAGGATGTGGGAGAAGAAACTGAGTAGCAAATCAATTTGATAGTTTAGAATTGTATGAGGGTAGAAAACCTAGCTGAGAGAATCCAGTGGGCCCATTTTATATGTTTCCAATTTCCAATCTACCAAGAGCTCACGTTAGAATTTTTCACTTCACTATCCTATGATCCTAAGAACCCTAAGGAATTGAGGTTTAGGTTGAGAGGAAGAGCCTATCAGTTGAACATAAAAATCATGTGTGATATGTGTAGATTCCCCGAATCCTCCATCATCGATCAACATGATGATTTTTATCCCTCTAAATATTGGAATGAACTCACTAGAATAGAGAAATTTCATGCCAAGAATGCTCATAATAATACAATAAGGTCTCATGAACACTTGTTGTTGCAAAAATTTATCTATCAGCTAGTTTTTAACAAAATAGAAACCAAAAAGTGTTCCAAAAAGGAACTATTTATGTTGTGGTGAATGGACCACAACATTCCAGTTTGCTCATCCATACATGTGCTAAATGCTATTGTTGCGACTCAACACAAGATGAGCAATAATTTAGGAATGGGTGCCTAGTGTCTACCATTCTTGAATATTATGGTGTGGAACGGAGTGGGTAAACTGTTCACCTCCCTGACTTCCTAAACCATTACCATTTATGGCGGGCTAAAATCCTTAAGTCCCATAATATGGAACTTAGGGATATCAACCAGAAGACAAATGTGAAGGTTAGGGCCAATCAGGTGAGCTTGAGTTCAGCACCACCTTAGCAAGCACTCGAGGACTGCGCTAGTGAAGAGGCCGAGGAAGAGTAAGAGGAAGAATAAGGCTAGAAGAAAGCCCTATAAGCAATCTTTGCAACCAACAAGACAGTTACTGATACACTGGCGGAGCACATCAGAATGATGAAGGAGATATCTGTTAACGATGACAGAGCCAGGATATCTGTCAGATCTATAGATATTTTGAGGCTCAAAGGGTTCAGTTTCTGCCTGCAACACCATCACCGCCTCTATCTCCATAAGATTTATGTCTAACCCATTTTTTTTTTCAAATTAGTCTTCATTTTTATTCTTATTTTTATCTATATTCCGTTTACCTTAATTTTATATTACTTCTTGTCTTTTATGTGCTTGTTTATTTTATTCTCATATGGAGGACAATGTGTTGTTCAAGTGTGGGTAGGGTTATGTGTTTTACTTTTTATGTGATTTTCCATATGGTATGATAGTTGTAGGTTGCATTTTGTGAATTGTTTGAATGTATCAATGACCTAGATGGATTGAAATTTGATTTAAGTTTGAACATAGTCTATTAGGTTATGAATAATAATTAGCTCGCAAAATTGGTGAATTGGAGTCTTTGGATAAATATACAGCTTAATTAGTATTTAGTGTAAATTTAGCACCCTTTAAATTGCCACATTAATTCGTAATTTGAGGCCTTTCAACTTAAGTAGCTTTACTAGTATTTTTCATGGAAACGAGTAGCTAAAACAACAAGTTAGGCAATAAAAATAAATAAATAAAAAATGTTTGTTAAATAAATAACTATTATGCTGACCTTTAAGTTATGAATAGAGTTAGTACCCAGTTGAGAGCGTGACATAGCCGAGCAACCGAATCTACAACCATCACAAATTTGTGCCTCAGTGCCAAAAACCTATAATGATGTTCCAACTAATTAGCTTAATAAAAACATAACTTAGTCAAGTAACTGGATCAACATTCATTACCAATGTTTGCCTCCACATAAAAGGACTAAGTCCATGTTCAATAAATTAAAAAAAAGCTTTCTTAATAAAACCTACCGGACTTGTAATAATCTTGACTTTTCATGAAAATATACTTAGAAACAGTTACAGAATATAAATGACCAAAGAATTATTAATGTGTATGTGCAATTGAAAAGGTTAAATAAGTTAACACTTGGATCTCGATTAATTTGTATATTTAGTTTAAAGCCCCTAGATACAGATTTTGCATGTTAATGATTTGATATAACTTGTATGACTGTGTTTAAGATTAAATTGATTTCATAAAGTTGAAGCCATTGTCTCATTACTACATTGTGTGTTGTGTGTTTATTATGTGTTTGTTGTTTTATTTGCTTGAGGACAAGCAAATGTTTATGTAAGGCCCCAAATTGTACCCTAGTTAAAATGTTACATATGCATGAAACTATATTTACTAGAAATTGTTATATGATTGTAAATTGCATATGTCTTGAATTTTGGTTAATGGATCATACTTAGTAAGTTGGGATTAATTAATACCATTAGAGAATTGAGGTATTAAAATGGAAATTTGGAATAGGAAAATTGTCAAATGGCAAGATAAGTTGATATATGAAAATTAGTATGATTAAGCCTATACTTTGAATGACATTTGGAACCTTGGTTGATTGACAAATGGACCAATGATTATATGTTAAGTGGACCAAATTTGGAGTGAAATGATTTTGTAGGTGACTAATGGCAACATCTTAAGGTGACAAATGGCACTTTAGACTTGTAACATGTGGACCTTTAGAATGGTGACATATGTAGGTTTACAAATGATGACATATTTGGCCTTATAATTGGTGACATGTGTAGCCTTACAAGTAGTGACATATGGAGGCTTAAATGAGTGACATAGAAGCCTAAAGTAAGTGACACATGGACCAATAGAATAGTAACATATGGATCAATAGAAGGATAACATATGTACCAATGGAACGGTGAAACATGAACCAATGGAATGGTGACACATGGATTATTTTGATTTTCTTTAAATTTTCTAGAGAAAATGGATGAAAAAGGCAATATAAGTGAGATCAAAGGTTGGCCATAAGGTTAGAAGAGGGAGAAAAACGAAAATGAGAAGAGAAGGAGAGAAAAAAGGGGAGAGAAGAGGAGAAGGAAAGAAGTTATCAAGGTAAGTTGAAATTCTAGTTTCAATTTCATATTTCTCTTTCAATCTATCTTTAATATCCTTAGAGCACGAATTTGAAGAAAATCAAAGAATAAAAGTTGTACATATAGGTCTTAACTTGACCTTTGTGAAAGTGGCTTGAAAAAATAATTACTAGAGCTCGAGCTATGCTTGTTTCACTAATAGTGCCTGTAATAAAACCCTATGCAGGAACCTTGTATTACTTCCTAATTTTTAAGGGCTTTAGAACCTGAATTATCAAATTATAAAACTTAGAGAATGATTATTGATGTCTTATTAATGCTTCTATGGAACAATTTGGTTAGGAGATGTTTTTATAATAATTTATTGAGGGTTGTGTATTGGTTACATGAAGGGCCAGTTTGGTTAGTTCTTGGAAGAAGGAACTTGAAGATGATTTAGTAAGGGAATTCTAAACCCGACAACATGTATTAATACATTTTTGGTGATAACTGAATTGCCATGAAGTTTGTGTTATGATGTTGATATTGATAGCTTGTATTAATATAATTTGTATGATAATTGAATTATTATGGAATATGTGTTAAGATGATGAGGAATGAATGCTGGAACAATGATATTTGTGGGATAATTTCTGGTTTGGTTTTGATGCGTGAAAGAGATTGATTTGTAAGTTAGTTAATGAATGGTTTTTGAATTGGTTCTGAGCATGAAATTTATGTGGAATTGTGTCATGAATAAGGTGGAATTGAAGTGTAATTGATGAACTATGGTGAAAGGGTGTTGATGGTGTATGGAAATTATAGTGGTTTCACTTAACAAATTTCACTAAATAAACTTTTGTATTTTGGCTATAACTTGACCAGTAGATATCCAAATGGGGTGATTTTTATTTTATATTAAACCACATACATATTTCTACAATTTTCATGAAGGAATAGAATTTTAGTTATATCTTTAAGGGTTTTGAAATTTGGCTTGAATTTAAGTTATGGATTCTGTCACTATTTAAGAATAGTCTGTAGTATTTTAGGGATAACTTTAGAAATAATGAACCAAATTGTATGAACTTTATTTCATTAGAAACTTAAGACACAGAAAAATGTTCCTTTATATTGCCCAAAAGCCTTAGTTTCTATGTCAAAATGGCCATACAAAGCTAATCCGAAACCTATCCTGAGAAAATCTGGAAAAAAGTACAGGAAAAGGATAGTGGGCAGGGTTTTTACATAGTAAATGCTGAATTGTGCAATTGTTTAACCACGTGAGGACAAGTCTTTTTAATATGGTGTAATTAGACATGATTATGGTGTAAAATGAACCTAGTTTTATGTGGAATAGGTTTATTAAAGGTTGACTAAGATTTGGATTTGTAATTAAAGTAATAACTTAAGAATGTGTTATTAGATAACAAAGTATCTAATTTTGGAACTTATAAGGTATTAAAGGAATGAAGTCTACTTATGAATGTTAATGTGATTTCAAGAAAAAGAGTAACGTGTTAATTGTGAACTTTTATGAATTGGGAACTAGTATGACTACATGTAATATGTAATTACTTAATGTATTCATTGGTGCATTATTACAAATGTTTATGTTTATGAGGCTTTGATTAAATGTGAATGATTATATCCTATGTGATCGACATGGAATAAGTCATATGATATGCATTATATCTTTTACATGTGATTTTGAAATCTGAAATGTTTTGTTTTAAAACTGCCAAGTCCTTGTCGTGGATAAATAGACATGCCCAGAAGGGTCTGCAGCTGCTCCTGGACACATTTAAGGTGTCGACACTTTGGTGTCTCCTGATAATGACACTTCAGTGCCTGTGACGTAAGTCTCTCCTGATATTGACACTTCAGTGTCTCCCAATAAGGACACTTTAGTGTCGAGACTTAAGTCTCTCCTATTTTTTGATACCAATAGGTATCTCTTATTCTGGTCCTGTTCAATTGTGATATAAGCTAAGTTCAATTCTGATACTATTAAATGTTGTTCTGATATAAGCAAGATTTGTTTAGATACTTTAAAGTTCTATTTTATGATTCTAATATTCTATTCGGATATTTATAAGTTTGATGTAATTATATTATATTATGAGATGTGCTATTTTGTTTTGAAGTAAATGATATTAGAATGTTCAATAATTTGAACAATTAAAGTTTTTCTGAGATTTGTTAAGATCTAGTGCATGAATATACTAGACGACTGTTAGAGATAGTCGCTAGTTTATATGTTGTTTAGTTATTTCCAACCAAGCTATATGCTTAACACGATGATTTTAACCTTGTGCAGGTTTTGATAAGGAGACTTGAGACTAGGACAAAGATAACCACAGTGGAGATTGTGTTTTGTTCTGGAAATCTTCAATTTGTTTTGAGTTGTTCTTCAATGTAATGAGATATGTTGTATTTTGTGTTTTGTTTAATGGTTTGTAAAAACCTTAATATAGTTTGGATTTGGATTTAAGGCTTGTTTGTAATAAGTATCATGTGTATGTTATGTTTTAAATATGTCCCAAACAATGATGAATGAAATGTATGCTCCTTAACTTTCTAGCAATGCTTTAGTATGTATTGGATTACTTTGGTTTTATTTTGTCTACTTATCCTCCCAGGGGGTATGTGGGTGTTACAGTTTAAGTGTGGGAATATTGACAGGTGTGATTTGCATCAAGTTTTAGGGTTTAATTTGTTATGTATTAAGTGTTAATTTGAGTGTTTAGTGTGTGTTTAGGTTAGAATTGTGATAGTTTATGTGTTTAAGTGTTTTTATGGGTTAGTATAAGTCTTTGAGCCTAAATGTTATGTTTTTTAGGTATCTTGATGTGTTTATTAGTGTTTCAGGCCAACAATGAAGAACGGAGAAGTTTTAAGGACTTTCGGTCTGAAACCACATCCCACGATCGTGACAGAGACATGTGAGCCAGCCCACTATCATGGCCTAAGGGACACGATTGTGATAAAAAGACTCTACCACAGGCCACGTCGGCGACAAGGACACGATCGTGGCCTGTTTCAACCAGACATGTAAACAAGAGGAAAAGTCATATTTTGAGGGATTTTTTTGACCGTTTTGACCCTGAAAAACCCTAAGGTTGCCAAGGTATTTAAAGAACATAAAGAATAGAGGATGAAAGCTTTATGCATCAACCAAATTCCGAAACCCTAGAGAGCTTATTGAGGAAGGAAATGAAGGAAGATAGACACGAAGAAGAAGCCTAGGTGAAGTACTTTCCTAAATAGGAGGTTTCTTGCCGTTGCTGCCTCCAATTTAATCATTTCCACTCGTATTTTCTTTATATTTATTTTAATTTTATTGATGTACAAAATTGGGATAGTTTTTGAGAATAGGATTTGTAGAATGTTGATATTTGTCTAAACTCACCTTTGGGAATTTTACTCTTGGATATTAATGAAATTTGATTTATTGCATTTTTATTGAACTATTTGTGATTCAATTTCTACACTTAATAATTCAGTAACAAACTGAGAGGGTGAACTGAGTGAAAAACATTAAATTGTGCTAATGAGAGTTAGGTAGTTTAATAAATTAAGAATTGAATCAAACCGGTAAATTTATATAATGAGAGATCTTGTACAGGTGTTCGGTAGTTTAGTGGAGAACTTAATATCTAATTTAGGTTTGGGATAAATTATGAATCGAGAAATTGCAATTTCTTATAATCTAATTAGGGTTAATAATTAGGGTTAATGATTATAACTCAAGAGGGAGTAATCAACCCTAGGACTGTCTAGAACTAGTAATTTGATAATTTTGTAATCAATTAGATTTTCATTAAAGTTGGATAAAAATGCCCTTTCTCTCAGTCGGTAGTTTTTAACTATTTTGTGATTTGGTGTTGCAATTGTTATTGTGCTTATATTTTTGGATTTGATTATTCGAATTATTTGTATGATTGAATTATTTTCTTGCCTAGCTTTGTTCATTGAAGTATTTTGAATTTAGTTCATCCTTATATTTTAGGATTAGATTATTCCTCCTCGTAGGATCGACACCTTAGGTACTACGTGAATGACCCATGCACTTGTGGTAATATCAAGGTTAAAAATATTAAAACTTTATCATATCAAAACCTTTGATCATGTCCTAAGACTTGGTTTCACCCCACTGATTGATCGTATCTTACTATTTACTTGATGCGTGACATACTGGCTTGTAAGTCGGTAGAAGTTGGAAGAAACTAGAGGTTTAAAATTTAGGTAGAGAGAAGTTAGAGTGTTTGGAGGTTCTAAACTTAGAGAGATAAAGTAAAATTGAAAGTGAATGAAAAAGTTAAGTTCAAAATGAATATAAAGGTGGATAGAGGGTAAACTAGGTAAACTACAACTTGCAAAATAATCAAAAAGACAATATTGATAAAATTATGAAAACCAATTAAGCTCAGTATTGTCTTTTTCGAGTGAACTGTCAACAAAATAGGGAATAACAAAACTCCCTAAATCTTCCATAGAATTCGGTAGTTTGCCTGGTAAGAGGGTGAGTTGTTCTCTTCTTAGGTCTTTCATAGCTTCTTCAAATTTCATGTTCGTTGTCAACTATTGTCAAATTTGATCTCCATTGTCCCTTCAAAGATTCAAGCACATCAAATTTTCTGAATGAGTCACCCTCCTTCGGAATCTTTAATACATCATTTATGTTGAATATCACTTAGTCATCACTAATCCAAATGATTAGGTTCTCTTCATGGACATCTACCCTAGTTTTATTGATGTTCAAGCATGGTATCAAGATCTAGGGAATAATAGGAAGGGTTGGCATTTTTTCCTTCATTCTCTTTCTTTGTCTCTTGGTCTTCAGTAAGGTGGAGTTCAGTTTGGTTTTCCACTGGTCCTTTTGGCTCTCCCCCATTTTTAAGTACGATAGCCTCTTATTGCTCTCTCTTTGAAGTATTTCCATATTACTTAGAGAGTCTTCCACACTTCCCTTACAAAATTTATGGGAAAGCTATCTCACCTAAACCTCTAGGTTCTGAATAGAGAAGGCATAATTTTCTGTTTCTTGTTCAATTTGCTCTTCTAGTCTCTGCTGGCCCTCTTCTATATCCATGAGCTTATCCAGGATCTTGTCCAATTTAGAATCCTATGAGCTAGACTCATCTTACTGACGTCTTAATAGGTCTTAAAACCCTAAATGAGTCCCTACATTATTGGACCAATAGAAATTAGGGAGGTTCTACCACCCTAGAATGTACACGTTCTGATAAGGATCATTAATTCCCTAACCATATTGTGCCTTATTGTAATTCACAAAAGTTCTTTGCTCCTTATAATATCTATCTTCCATCATTGTTCTTTCCATTTCTTCTTGGCATTTAGCTGTTTAGATGTCTCATTTCTCATTCTAAGATATCTTGATGTATCTCTACTTTATGCTCCAAACTTCTTTCTCTATTTTTTTATTATTTAAAATAAAAGATAGTGAAAAAGCCTTAGACTAAAGAACTAAACTAATCACCTCCCTGATAACGACATCAAAAATTTGATCGCAGTTTTTTGATATATGTAAGTTTTAATATTTAATCTCGATAATCCACAATTATATGGGTCATTCGTGTAGTACCTAAGGTGTCGATTCCACGAGGAGGGTTAATCGAATCCTAAAATCGAAGGCCAAAATAATGCATAATATTCAAAATGTAACAAAACTAAAACAGGAATGCAATTCAGTCAAGTAATTTAACTTAAGAATCAATCACAAAATATTAACAAATTAGCAATTGCAATGCACACATTCAAGAATCGGCTTAAAGAACTACCAACTGAGAGAAAGGGAAATTTTTACCTGTATTTGTCACTAACCTAATCGATTATGAATTATTGGATCATTGGTCCTAGACAATCCTATGTTTGATTACTCTCTCCCAAGTTATAACCATTAACCCTAAATTATAAACCCTAATCAAATTATGGAAACTTCCTGTTCTGGGAAGTTCTTCATGTCGACTTTTTCTCCACATCTAACTACCTTCTTCTTTTTCTCCATCTCTCGATGAACTCTCTCTAGGTTTCTCAATAGTAGCTGATGTAAAAGCTCCTTATCTTCTTTGTCTGATTCTTTTTATACCTTTTGTGTTTTAGGCAGTTCTAGGGTTTTTCGGGGTCTAAAATGTCTAAAAACTCCCTCAAAACGTTACTTTCCTGAGTGTCTACGCATTTGCCTAATGCAAGCCATGATCGTGGCCCTGTAATCCATAATCGTGGGTCATATCTGAGCCTTCTGTCACAATCGTGGCAAGTAGGTCACGATCGTGGCACATTGTTTCAGCCCAAGTATCTCTTAAACTTCTCCATTCCTTGATGTTGACCCTAAAATACTAACAAACACATCATGGTACCTCAAAGACATAAAAATTAAGATCAAAGACTTGACTAACCCATAAAAATATTTAAACACAATTAATTAACAAACTAACACAATTCTAACCTAAACACATACTAAACGATTAAGTTAATACTGAAATACTTATCAAAATAAGACCTAAAATATGATGCAATTCATACTTATCAAAAACTTAAGAAAATACTCAAGAAGCTAGCAAGGAAAAATTGGCAGATGCTGAAACAACAATAACTAATGAAAATGAAGAGATGATAAGGGCTCAAAAAGTTGATAACTTGGAAAATACTTAGATGGAAACTGAAATCAACTTAGGAAATTATAGAGATCAAGTGGAAGCAAAGGATCTAGCTATTAACTCTAGGAGGAAATCAACTATAAGAAAGGGGAAGAATAAGATCAAAAGTAACTGGTTTGGAATGTTAGAGTGTTTAATGACCCTCTAAAAAGAGAAACGTTTAAGTAGGTTATTTCGCAAAAGACTTCTTGTGTTAATCCTTTAGCACATGCAGACACTTCACAACTAGCTAAAAATGAGCTTTAGGTGGAAGATTGATAGGTGTGTGTTAGTCTACATTTTTCTATGTAATTGGCATGTGTTTTCTTGGATAATTGTTGATTATTTTTGTATTTTAGGATTCATTTTGTATGTTTTCATTTAGTTTTATTTCCATTGTTCTTTTATGTTTGATGTTAATTTAGGGTAAGAATTGAATATTTTTATATAGGAAGGAAGATGGAGAAACTTGGAGATTGAGCTAGAAATTAAAGAGGAAAAGAAAAAAGGAAGTGTTTTGTGACCAATTCCCACTATCGTGGGAATCATAATTTGAGATAATATGTGGGGCTTTATTAAACTGACAATTTTTAGACTATTTAAGGATAATTAGGCCTCCATTTTCAAAGAGACGAAAATCTTCTGTAGAAACACCATCTTTGGAGTGAAGAACACATATTTAGAGCCTTAAGGAAGGATTGAAGCCAAGGATCATCATCAAGATTGGGAAAAATAGCACATCAACACTAAAGAAGAGAAGGAGTTCTTTTATTCAATTTTCTGTCAATTCCACTTCTTCTATTCTTTGTAAAATGGTTTATTTGAATATTAATGATGTTATGGAGACCACGTTAGGCTGATTTAGTTTTAGAGATTGCTTTTGAACTATTTTGTTAGAACTCCTATTTTATTGAATTGCATGAAGTTGTCTTTGATGATTTTTGATTTTATTGGTTATCTTGCAACAAATTAAGAGAATGAGTAAGATAAATTTGTGTAGGATCGTACAATAAGAGTTGGTAACCTACATACTAGCAATCATCACGTTAATTGAATAGTTAGAAGAGAGATCTTGGCTAGTCAATTGATCACCCATAGGATAGTTTAATAGCAATCATCACGTTAATTGAATAGTTCGAAGAGAGATCTCGGCTAGTCAATTGATCACCCATAGGATAGTTTAATAGATAGTTGAATTGGTAGAGTCATTGGATAGGTTGAGAGATCGTCCCATTGATTCCCTTTAATTAGATTATGGACAATTAATTACACCTTGAGAGAGAGTAGTTAATACATTCGAAAATCTAAGGTGAGACACAATTCAATCAATAAAATAGGAGGGAGATAAAATAGGAAAAAAAGTAATCTCTAGTCTTTAGATTCTTGAATTCTGATTGTTCTGCACATTGGTATTGTTTATTGCTTTGTGTTAGTATTTTATTTTTAATTAGTTTTCCATATTATTTTTATTAAACAATCTTGTTTCTTAAACAAAGTTTTATTTAAATTAAATGGTTTCTGGGCATCAATCCCTGTGGGATCGACATCCTCTCTTCTAAGCTACAAGTCATGACCCGTTCACTTACGATTTTTTGAGCGTAAAACAAGTAGATAGGTTTTACTGTCAATAAGTTTTTGGCACCATTGTCGTGGATTGATTGTTTAGCATCTTGTTTAATTTAGATTACTTTGATTTAAGAGTTTTTGATACTTTTCTTTGTGTATTTGCAGGTGCATGAACATAAGGAGCACGCGAAGATCGACAGAAATTAGTAAAGAAGAAGTTTGAGGCATAAAGTAAAGACACGTCAAGACATCTTAGAGTGAGAGTGAGAGTGAGACATTTGAAGAGCTATATGCTAATAAGAAATGGATAGAATGATGATGGAAGATAGATATTATAGAGAGCAAGGAATTTTTGCAAATTACAATGAGGCACAATATGGTTGGGGAAGTAACAATCCTTATTAGAACATATACACTACGGGTGGCAGAATCACCCATATTTTTATTGGTCTAACCATGTAAGTACTCACATGGGACATCAAAACCTTCCTAAATTTCAACAAGACCAACTTAGATCTTTAGAGAACAAAGTGGACAAGTTGATGGATGTTTTGGGGTCTAGAATGGCAAATCAAGAAGAGAACCAGAAGAGGATGTTTCTCATCCAGGAGGAAAGTCGGAAGAGACTGGAAGAGAAGTTTGATTTAAGTTCTTGAAAATCAATTTGCTTATATTTGCAACCTGGAGATTCAAGTAAGACAGCTTTTCTATGAATTTTGTAAAAGAAGTGTGGAAGACTCTCTGAGAAATATGGAATTATATTAACAAGAGCAATATAAGGATATCATACTTAAGAATGGAGAAGAGCTAAAAGAACCACTGGAACACCAAGTTAAACCCCACCTTATTAAAGACCAAGAGACGACGAAAGCGTATGAAGAAAAGAATGCCAACCCTCCCTTTTATTCACTAGTTCTTAATATACCATATATGAACATTGAAAAATCTTGGGTGGACATTCATTGTAACACTCCATTCCCAACTGACATATGCACGTGTATCCATTAGATACACGTGTACATACCTGTCAGAAATGACATGTTAACTATCTCATCTTCACTGTACATAACATGGCATCATACACTAAATCATCAATCACAGATTTTAAAAAACCCAAAATTTTATCACATTATATCAAACCATGATTTACATTGTTTCATATAGCATAATATCATCCATGTTTATATAACATTGGCCTATGAACATAAAAAACTCAGTACACACCACATACTATAAACTCAAAAGAAACAACTAAGTCCTCAATCCCAGCTGACCGACCTTTGAACCAAATCTGACCGTAACAACTGCACAAAATATGCTTCTACAAAGTCTTAGAAGCTAGG
>JANIIA010000001.1:33424713-33467190 GCA_027478495.1 Erythroxylum alaternifolium
CCCTTGTAAACAGTTCCAAAAGCACCACTGCCTAATTTCTCCTGAAACCCTCCTGTTGCCAATTCTAGTTCACTGTAAGTGAAACTTCTTGGACTGGAAGCTTTCAGGACTTGATCTGGCTGAACCAGTCCCTGCTTTCTCCGATTCCGGCGAAGAAAGAACGTTAGACTTGCTATCACCAATAGAGCATTGACAAGGACGGAACAGCCTAAGAGGACCGATCCAGTGAGGATCAAAGTCGCTCGGCCTTGCTTCTCAGGGAACGAATCCGAGTCCAAAGTTGCAGTGGTGAAGTTCTGTTTACTGACCTTGATCAGGGATTTTCCTCCAGTTTTTGGATGAGTCCTCCCATTCAGGAGAGGGATTCTTTTCTTATAGCAATTCCCATCCAAAAAATAAGCAGCAGCACAGTAACAATCGCTCAAACATGTCTGTCTACACCATTGTTCGTCCACTGAAGAGTAAGATTCATAATCACACCTTGTAAAATCTGTGTTTGGCATTTCAATGAGCTCAAACAAATCTTTTTCCTGCGACCCTTTATTGCATTTCTGAGAAGGAAAGTTTCGGTCACATCCGTTCCGTACATCATTTGGATCAGACAAAATGTAACCTGGAGCACACTGGCAAATCGGCCTGTTATCGTTTCCCAATCTGCAGTAACTATTGTAACCACAGGCTCCTGAGCTCATAAATCCTCCAATGTTCAAGCATATATTTTCTGGTACTAAAAACAAGGGAGTCCAGGACACAGACTGGTTTCTGCCACCTGAACCAGTCTTTGGATAAACATAATGTACAAAGATACCATCATAATCAATCACTGCTCTCTGGTAGAAACTTGTCGATACCCCGATCGATGAAACCTTTGTAATTGTGCTTCCATCACGAGCAGTGAGGTATATGAAACCAGATTCGTTAAACATCAACTTATAGCCACTTCTAGGAGATTCATCTACAGGCCAGTATCTGACGTTAGAAATATCAAAAGGGTACTTTGTGGTCGATAGTTGGAGACTCCCATCGGGTTCTAAAGCAAACTTGAATCTCCCTGTGGAGTAATTTGTCTCTGATAATCGAGCAATGAGTGCACCACCTAGATTCAGAGCCTGAGTTGGTAAAATGGTATCTGTCGGTTGGTCAAAACTCTGCCACAAATTGACAGAATCTCTGCCTGCAAGCACCAAATTACCGGTGTCCAACATTGCTGCATAAGAGGCTGCAGCTCCAGGGTAATTCGCAGCCCATACTCGTGTGCCTGGTTGGTCAGTGAGGATCAAGTAACCATCTATGGTGAGATGAACTTGCGATCCCGCATGAACTGGATTGTTTCTGTTAGCAGACCAAACTATGGTTCTTTCAGGTACTTTGTTGAACCATATTGTCAGTAAGTATCCACCTCCTGTTACTTGCCGGAACCCAAACGCAAAGTCGCCGGACGGTGATGTCCACGAAGAGTTGTCATCGGATGCAATCAGAAATGAGCCTAAAGATATGTTTGTATAAGCAAAGGATGAACATGGTAGGAGATGAATTAACAGAAAGAAACAAAAAGGGTATGGCACAAATGGTCTGATCATGGCATGAAACTATGATTTTCTGGACGTTATGCTCTACGCATGGAACTCAGGTTTAACGATTCCTGCCTACCACCATAGCTAAAATCTTTTTGGAGTTATTTAGCAGGTTTTGTATAACGAGGATTGTGTATGAGCTTAAAATAACTTAAAGCTGTCAGCTGTGTATAGAAGTCATAAGAATGGACGAGGAAAAAAGAAAAAGAAGACAGTAAAGTCAGAAACTTTCATAGATTTGGCCGGCAGGATTCGAAACATTGGAAACAAAAATAGTCAAGTCAAATGGAAAATGTAATCGGAGAGAGGTGATAACGAGTAGGTCGATATTGAACAACTATGGAGGGAAGACGAGAATAATAATAACAAGTGACAACAGAAACAAAACAAATGGCTTCCTGACAAGCAACAGAAATGAAATTTGAAAATTTCACGAAGTAGCTGAAAGGTCCCTTTCTAACGTCTCTAGTAAAAGTATGGATAACAATAAGAATCAGACATAATCTAAAATTACTAAATTAAATTTGAGTTGATAAGATTTGAACTTACAAAATTCAACAGGCTCCGATTTGAACTAGAAAAAAAAAGATTTGCAGTCTCCGTCTTACCACTCGACCATGCCACCAAATAAATAACATTATTTTAATAAATTATACTAAATATTATCATTTTGATACCGAGTTTCAGATTATTTGATCTTTATTAAATTAAATTTTGAGTTAAATTCGAATCGAGACAAAATAGTCACACGGCTCAAGTTTAACACTATCCTTATGTAATTTACACGAATTTATTAAGGTCATTTTATAAATTCTCAATATCTTAATCAATTTTATAAATTTAAAGTTTTATATAAAATTAGAGATATTGTTGGATCCCCTTTTTAGGATTTTTATATTTTTATTTTTATTTTAATAAATTATCATGCTTGAAACTAAATTAGAATTTATGAATTATAAATGTTTGGAGTTTAATATGGTATATTATAAATTTTGTAAGGTGGTATGAATTAAAAGAAAGAATTGGTAGGAATTTCATGGATAAAGAAGGACAAAATTGGAAAATCAAAAAGTTGTCTTAAGATAGTAAGACAAAAGAAGAGAAGGAGTCGTGAGAGTGAAGGAAAAGAAAAGAAAAGAAGGGAAAGTCGTAGAATAACCTAGAAGGAGAGAAGGAGAAAGAAAGGGAAGAAGAAAGAAAGAAAGAAAAAGAGAAAGAAGAAGAAGGAAAAGCTTAGGTGAGTTCTTTATCTAGTTTTTCTTGTTTTGATAGATTAAGGAAGTAGAAAAAGAAGGTTTTATGTGAAGAAAATGAAGAAAGAAGTGGAGAAACTAGGTTTTATATGATGAAGATGAAGAAAGAAAGAAGAAGAAGAAGGGGTTAATGTTTTCTTTAGAGTTTTAGAAACCTTAACTAGAGCTTGGTTTTTCTAGTTAGATAGAATCAAGAATATGTTAAGCTTAAGTTTATTTATAGATAGCTAGGTTTAAAAAAAGCTCTATATGTGTGTGTTGATTAAATGAACATATGTTTGTTCTTAGGGAATCAAGAATACCGGCAACAAAAGCAAGAGAAGATCAAGCTTGACTCTTGGCAGTATTCCATAAAAAGGTGGGTAATATGTTTATAGTTTTGTAATGATGAGCTAATATTTTTGTGTATGTATGATAAATATGCTTGTTTGATTCTCTATGAATGTATAACAAGTTGCTTTGTAAGAATTATGTTACTTTGTGTGTGGATGAAAACCAAAAAATTTAAGAAGCATGAATATATTATGAAATGTATGAGCATTGAAAAATCTGTTATGTGGGCGAGAGAGAAATCCATTTCGTTAGTCACGTGCAAGATGACCTATAGCCTTCTCCCGGCTGTCCGCTTGTGGCCACGAGATCCTGGAAAATAGGACTCGTTTCGTTTTACGGTGTAAACTTTGGTTTTGTCGTTTCGTTCAACAGAACAGTCGAGTCATTGTGCTGTGCATTACATTTTTTATGTGTTAAATTATGATGTAATTTGAGTGTTATGCTTGATGATAACTTTCAGCCAATATTTTCTTTGTGATGATGTGTTGTATTTGATAAATCAAGCCATAATAAACAATACTTCATGCATGCATCATATACATCATGAATTTCACGTAAAATACATGCATAAACCATCATATATCGAACCGTAAGATATATTAAAACACAGTAGCGGAAGCTTAACCAAGAACCATATACCTCCAGCCATTGCTCAACATCTTCAGTAGGGTTATATCTTTTATCCTCTCCTCAGCTTCAACGATGGTGTGTGCTATCAGCTTAGTGAGAATAGGGACCGAACCTTAGGATGATTATATCCGACTCAATCAAAAAACACTAGCCATCACAGAGACAAAATGATGACGGGTTGAGTGGGCGACAAAAATATGTGGAGTGGTTGCGGGTTGGACCATCCACGATGGGTTTGTCGTGGACCATCACAAATAAGATTGTCGAATCGTGAAGATAAAACTCTTACAGTATTATGAATATTCATGTATGTTGTGTATAGTTCATTATCATCGGCTATAAATATATTAGTCACTGAGCTTCCCGACTCACCCCAAAATTTTCTACTCCTCAGGTGAAGAATCAGCATATCATAATTGAGCCTTGCAAAGTGTTGGCAATCTCCAAGAACTTCAGATTTTTGTAACTAAGTTAGTGTGAATCATTTCTAGAAGCATATCTACGTAAGCATTTCTGTATGTATTTTGCAACCATGATACTATTATGGTATTGTGAAATGGAGTATGAAAATGTGTATCAACTTTTTTGTTGTAAGTTGACAGTGAAAGTGGACAATGAAAGTTGACAGTAAATGCAGAATTTTTCTGTTATATGCGTGTATAAATATATTCTGCAGATTTTTTTTCCTTCTGTGTTGAGTTGGTTTGTGTTGAATGCTAGGAGAACTAGGATGGACATGTTTGAGGTAAATTGTGTATCAAAGGAGTTTTGGTATGAATGAATTTGAATGTTGGTTCGGGTCTTTGAAATTTGCAGTAGGGATGTTTGTGATTAGATGAATAAAAAACAGATAAATGGATCAAACAGTGATCTGAAAATTTTAGGAATAAACTGCAATGATATAGGCAGAATTAGGCTAGGTAGTCTTCATAAAAGTTGTAGATAATTCTTTTAGCTTTTCAATGGTATAAGCATCAAAATTTTTGGAGTTCAGATGTGAAAGTTATGGCCTTTAGAAGATAGCAGAAATTGTATAGGTATATCCAATTTTTACAGAAATGGTAATTTTCACTTCAACAATTAATCAATATCAATACAGGCTAAATCAGGCAAAATTGTCTTCATGAAAGTTGCGGATCTTTTTCTTAGCTTTCCAACGATATATAGTTTGAAATTTTTGGACTTTTGAATTAAAAGTTATGTTGTTTCAAAGTAAGGATGCCTGATTGAGGGAAGTCGGGATCGTGACACAGTGTGATCGCGACTGTCCCAAAATTTCACCCAATCGCGATCGCAACGAAGCGCGATAGCGACGGTGACAATCAATTACAATCGCGACATAGCGCGATCGCGACCGTCCGAGAAATTCATCAAAGTCGCGATTGCGACGGAGTCGCCACCGCGACAATCCCAGTATGCTCAACAGTCACGATCGTATCACAGTACGATCGCGACGATCATTTTTTTTGTTTCCTCTCACGGGCGTGAGCCTTTCTCCTCACCCAAGAGTCACGCCCGTGACTATGCTTCTTTTACATCAAATTTTTTATTTACTTAATCCAAATTGAAATTAATTCCTTAATCACCCAAATCTTTTATTCTTTGTTCATTTCTGGTATGGAAAATTTTCAGTAAATTGTGGGGTATTATTTTTACTTTTCTTATGAATTTTTTTATTAAAAAATCATTATTATCTATTTCTTTTATTTTGATATTATCTATTAATTGTGTATTAATTATTTTTATTAAATCATTTGTTTTTGAATAATTAACTTTTATGTCTATAATTATTCTATGATCCCACCACGAATTTTCCTTGCCTAGTCTTTAATTAAATTTAAATGTGATAATTTATTTTATTTTATTGCAATGTTCCCAAAATATATTTATAATTAATTCAAATAAATTCCCGATGGTGACATGTAGTCGCCATAAAATCCGTATGGGGACCCGAGGCCAACAGATATAATATTCCAACACAAAATTTTAAGATAATAAATTATAAATCTTACCTTTGTATATAATTCATTTTATGGTTCAAAAAACATACATTCCCTGTAATTTAAGAAATCTTTAAAAAAATCAAAATCTTTAAATTTTTTGAAAAATTCTTTCTAATTTTCAATTTTTTAGGAAAAAAATTTTCTCCTGAATTTTAGTTAAAAATAACAATGAAATACATGTGTCATGAATATTATATTTGTGCTGATCAAATATTATTTTAATTGCCTTATTTTATTCATTTTGATCAAATTTAATTAATTTGAACTAGTTTAAGAATTAATTTGCGTTACTATAATAGATATATTTGATTAGTTTACATTTAACGTTCACTGTGTTTCGTCATTATTTTTTAAACAAAGTCTATGATAATGATTTTTTTTGAAAAACTAAAAATTAAAAAGATTTTTTTTTGAAAATTTTAAAGATTAAATAATTTTTCAAAGTTTTCTTAAACAATAAGATATGTAAAATTACCATTTATGTAATCTTTGTTTATAAAATTATTTTAACAAAAAATATTTTACAATTAAATATAATTACTTTAATGAGATTATAATAAAATCCATCCATTTCATTTAATCCAAAAAATTATATGTCTAAATTATCTACTCTATTTTTTTTTCATATGGAATAAATAGGTTAAAATTAAAATATACTATAAATCCGCCAATAAATACAATATATCATAAAATGTATTATGAATTTATTATATCATAAATTTATAAATTAAAAAATGTAAAAAATTTATTATTTCTTTCTTTCTTTTATGCACCATCTTTTCATCTTAAAATAAATTGTTTCACCATCAAAGAATTATCTGAAAGTAACAAAAATCTAATGTAAAAAATAATTTATAAAAAGAAAAATAAGCATTAGAAATTAATTCTACACAACACTTGTAAGGACTCCATAACAGGCTAGTTTAGTAGTAATCAGAGTCATCTGTCCCACGAGAATTGGCTGCAAAATCATCCCTCATGTTCATGCTCGACCTCTGAACCATCCGCACCAATGTCTGAACGACCTCCGACATTGGTGGTCGGAACTCAGGCTCCGCCTGATACAAGTCATACAGATCATAACATCAGGCAGGCTCACCAACCATAACTGAACAACAAAGTATTACCATCTTTTCATTAAGACAGTGAAGCTTTTTAAGTAAAAGAGAGTTTTGTCTGATACCTGTACACAGAGGGCGATTATGTCTGCGAAACGAGAGATTGCTTTGGGAGGGTATAGTCCACGCAAGGCTGGATCGACCATGTTAGCCAATGCATCAATGTCATGAAGTTGAGGGGTCGCCCACCTCACAAGGCATTGTTCGGATTTTGACTTGGAGCTGCAGCAAAGTTTAGTCGGTAATGGAGATCACAGACACTAGAGAGATGGACGTGACAGAGATATGAGAGCAAGCTCTACCTATCGTATGGCATTCGACCTGTCAGCAACTCTAGCATGACAACTCCAAAACTGTAGACGTCACTCTTTATGGAATATGCAGAAGGTTTTGTACACTCTGGAGCATTATATCCTATTCCAAGGTTCTTGCTTGTGCGCTGCAGATAAAGATTAGATAGAGGTTGAAACACATGAATGTTTATACCCAAAAAAATTGGAGTAAACTTGTGTTTTTTGGGGATGGTTTTTGTTGTTTTTGTACTCACATCATGGAAGTCCTTTTGTAGCTTGATTGCTGAATTTAGATTTTGATATTATAGAATCTTAAACAAGCAACAAGCTGATGTGAAACAATCATTAAGATGCTTTTGCAGATACAAGGCATGTTCTGTGCTTCATCACAGATTTATTAAAAGAAACACAAGTACTCACTTCATGGAAGCTATCAAGACCATAATCAGAAAGATGAGGGTTGAACTCAAGGTCAAGCAAAATGTTGGAGGACTTGATGTTCTTATGGATGACAGATGGAGCACAAACTTCGTGGAGGTATCTGAAAATTTAAAGAAAAATTAGAAAATCTCTACAGGTTCCAAATGATCACGAAGAAGAAACAAGATTCATTTAACTTGAAAATACTGAAAATTTTTAATTCCCATATTTATATATTACTCACTCAACAGCTCGTGCAGTTCCAAGAGCAATTTTAACTCTGGTATTCCAAGTTAGTGGGTTGCTGAAGTCATCTGACATGTGTAGGAAGTCATGGAGTGATCCATTCCTGAAAAACTCGTACACTAAAATGTGATGATCCGATTCTGAACAATAACCCACAAGTGGAGCAATGTTCTTATGATGAATCTTTGAGATGTTAGACACAATCTTTGAGAATTCTTCTGTGTGATCCTTCTGAAAATGTGACTTGTCAATCTTTTTGACAGCTAGAACCTGATGAACAGATAAGTGTAACAAAATCAAGTACCAGATAATGTCAGGAAAAAAATAAAAGAAAAGAGAGAGACAAGTTGAAGCATTTCTGGTTAGCTAAAACCTACCTTCCCGTCAGGATATTTAGCTTTATAAACACAACCAAGAGATCCCTCTCCAAGAAGACGACCTGCTGCGAAATTACCTGTGGAACTCTGCAAATCTGCTAAAGAATATGATACAGCAGGAGTGGATGTGTTTCTTCCTGCATTCAGACGGTTCTCGAACTCTTTGTCGCTGAAATCTTGAACAACATCAGTCTGTTGAGGCTTGTAACCAAAGGAAGGAGGTTTCTTCAAAGTTTTGATGTCAATGGAAACTGATGATCTGGGAGAGATGTCATCTGCTAGAATCAAAGTTAAAGTGTTAAATACTTAGCTAATAAGGAATGTCATGTCTTTTACCCTAATACGGGGAAAGCAAACTATTACCATTGAACCCTTTGGTTATGGGAGCGCCACGTTCACTGGACAGTTCCTGTGATGCAAGAACTTTGAAGGATCCCTTATGGCTAGTCTTTTCTTCATCAAGAAAATGTGAAGTTGCAGAAGATTTCTTCTTGAACATCAGAATACCAATAAGTACAGCCACCACCACTATTGCCGCAATTATTAAAGCTACAGTCAATCCACTCAATCCACCTTTTCCATTCCCATCTTTGGAATTGCTTCCATTACTTCCAGAATTATCAGATCCAGGTCCCCAAGAATTTCCTCCAGTTCTTCAATGATACAGTCACAAACTCAGAATCGAAACTTGTTAAGAACTGCATCATCACGAAATGAGTTTAGTTTTCATACTCACTTCAGTTTATCAATACCCTTTATTGAAGCAGGAATCGACCCTCTGAACTGGTTGTTCTCAACGTTCCTGCCAGTATATAGTAATCGTGAGGATTTTTCTTGCTGACAAGTTCTTAGTCCGATAATTCCATGATAAAGAGCACAAGCAAGGGGGTTTACAGATTGTGTATTTGAATGCTTTTGTTTTCTGGTTTACTTACAGATCTTTAAGAGGAAGACGAGCAAGGACATTTATTGAACCAGTGAATTGATTGTTTTGCAGGTACCTGAAACGTACCATTTTCAGATCAATAAACAGAAACTCCAATTAGGCAAAATGACTGTGTTTTGAAGGTTATTACAATGTTTCAAGTTTTGAAAGTGATGAGAAACTCTGTGGAAGGTTGCCTTTCAGTGAGTTGAAGGACAAATCCCTGCCAGAAAATTAGGAAAGTTAGTTATCTATCTATCCTTAATTTGCATCGAAGAAACCTATGAAATTTCAGGGAAAAAATGTCCTTGTAAGTATTAGATGTCAACTCAAAAGCAAGCTAGCAGAATCTAATTCTGTATTAGTTGTTTTAACCTCACAAATTTCTTAAAAAATAAAAGTAAGATTAGATAAATTCAGTCTAAAATTAATTAATAAAAGTTGAATTGATTGAAATCCTATTCAAGTCGAGTCTAGTATGCGAAAACAAAAAATGTCTCAGGATTAATACTTGGCCCGAACCCATCCGACCTGACCTAAACCTAGTTAACCTGAATTGGTCCAAACCCTAGCTTTTATCTAACTCCAGGCTGACATATTTCCTTCCCTAACCAGAACATTTAGATACCAAGTCAGTCCTACTCACAACTTCTCAAGTTTTGAAAGCTTCTGAAACATATCACCCAATTGTCCATTGAGGCTATTGTGACCAATATCTCTGCAAGAAAAGCCAGAAAGCAATGAAAAATATGGGACACCACAACAAAGCCACAACAAAAGGATTGATGCAAATGACAAGGAAGCTCATGCTTACAGGTACTTAAGGTCAGTCATCTGCGAAATTGAATAGGGCAATGAGCCAGTGAACTGATTGTTAGAAAGATCTCTGCACATCAAGCTCATGAAGTTAACAGATTTTCCTAAATTACTTCCATGTTCATGCCTTTGATGATGATTACCTTGATATTATAGCCAAGGACTGTAGAGAAAACTTACAGGTTAACTACATTTGGAGGAAGCTGATATGGGATATCATTCTTCAGGTTGTTCTTGCTCACATCACTGTACTATGACAAACGAATACAGAAGACATAAGCTGACAACAATTAATTTGAACACTTAAGAGCATGTTTTTACTTCACAATTTGAGATAAGCTTACAAGGAAGTGACAGATTTCAAGTTTGCAAGCTGGTAGCCAAGTGATCCAGTGATTCCAAGGCCTGACAGTTTTCTGCAGAAGTTTTTTAATGCCATTAATGGAGAGTTCAAAAGATCAGATGATCCTTGAGCAGAAAAAAAAATGTTTTTAACATGAAGAATGCAATTACACTTCTGTCACCGAAGACCCTGAGCATGTAATCCCTTTCCAGGAGTCATCACAGGGATCTCCACCACTTGATTTCCAACCATCAAGTTGGGAAGGAGAATTTAAGCTGTTAAACATCACGTTAAGAGCAGAAACTGCAACACAAAACACAAAAAAATCAGAATCTACAGATGCAATTTCCTTTTTTCATGGTTATTAGATTCATAAGAAGATGAAACACATCTCCCTCTTCATCTAATCTCCAATCCGAGTCCTTTCAGGTTACAAGACACGCGGTCAGATCTAGACCTACATAAGCTTATATTCATCCTCCATTAAAATTGCATGCAGGAACATGAAACTGCAATCTACAAACTTGAAAAGTGCGATGTTTCTCGTACCATCATCGGAATCTGTCTTTGAATGGACCAGGCTGGTCAGAAACACAAGACAGGATACCAAGATCCCAACAAGACTATGGTGCATTTCCAATGCCAAAACACAATCTATTAGAGAATTCAGGAAGGAAAAAGAACTTGCAAATAGCACTGAGAGAGGGTTTCAGCAGAAAGTGTATCAGAATTCAGCCAAGAAAGACGTAGGTGTAGGGAAGAATCAATCGTTCTCTATGAATTTTTCTTTTCCTTGCATTCATTTTCCTTCTTCTGAGGTTGTTAGAAGGTGATGGTTTCCATTGAAAATGCTACTTACTATATTTGATGGTTGATTGAAACCACCTAAAGATCAGACAGAAATGGAATATTGCCCATTTGGACACGGACAAAAATAGTAAATCATGATTCAGGCAGAATGAGACTATACCAATGTTCATGATCTGTTACTATATTTGTTTCTTTGCACGAACAAGTTTTCAAGTGTTAAGATTGGTTTTTAACACTTGCATGTTGGTTAGTTCGTTGCTCCACCAAAATCTAGACAGATTATTTCCCTTAGTTCCTTTTCCTTAAAATCCTAATCCTTTCTTAACAACTGAATCTGCACCTAATATAGCTTTTAAGCGAATGACAGATTTCCTGATGCCTCGGCTTCTTCTTGTTCTTTAATAACCAAGAAACGAGAGGAAGAATAAAAGAATGTCGAATTTAACTAATTAAACAACACCTAGAGTTTGTCTTTCTTTTTCTTTTTCAATCTTTTAAACAGACATGAGTATGCATGCTTGTGTAATTTTATCCATGTTACCATATCAGGTTGGTGCTTAGGATGAGATTGTAGCAGGCCTCGGTACGGATAACAATGCCCCTGCCCGCCTGGAGCCAGATTTCACCATACTTAAATATGGAATCTGAAGATCGACGAGATTTAAACTGAGACTAAAACGATACTATTTTAATCTATATATGTTTAATTATACTAAAATAACATCATTTTGAGATAGTTTAGAACAGTCACAAACTCGAGTCTAACCAAAACCTGATCAACTCACACTGGACCGGACCAATTTTCCAACCACAATGGAATTCAACGAAAGAAGAATTTTGGCCAAGATCGAATGTATACATAAATATAAAACCTTGGAAGGCTGCAACTTAAAATAACTGTTAAAAGTTCAGTCATAATTTTACAAATAGTTGATCTAAAGCATCAAATGGGCAAAACTGAATCTTTATGATTTGGTGTTCAGTCATCTTTTTGTCCTCCAACTGAATTGGATCATGACTTTAGCACCAAGAAGAAACAATAAACTGGAACTCAACCTGCAAAATTGTGGAGAACATGTTCTTCCAAACGATAATAAACTGAAACTGTACAAGTTTGGCCTATTGCAAGTTATTCACTTCATGGACAAAGTATCTCATATCAAGCCTCATCAATTGAGCACCGGTGGCACTTCTATACTTCACTGGACTCATGTTTCCTAGAATCTGTTAACAGAAAACTCTGATCTATAATATCAATTGCATACTGGCAAATAGATCAGAGCATGAAAACCTTAAATTATCTGTATAATTATCTGCATACTTTGCTTATTCAACACAAACAACTATATACAATAGCCCGTAGTTCAGCTTCTAATCGTTCTTCTTTATCCAGAAAGCCATGAAATGGTCATTTACGTTAAATCCCAAGCTTAATAACTGCATGCAGGTGGAGAGATTAGATCTACCCATATTAATATAACGACAATATTGATATTCACATCATGATGTTGCCCGAGTTTGGCTTGAGGAAGCATCATGCTTTCTTAACTTTGTCAAGATGTATGCCATGGCAACCTTTGCCCCCAGGCTAGAGTGTCCACGAGAGAGGCAAATGACACCACCAAGGAGAAGCAAACCATTTGCCAGCACTTTTCCTGATGGCCTTCTTAAAAGCTTCTTTTGTTGTCCTTCACCAGAATGCAATCCATGCCTTGTAGATGCTGGATTAGTTGATACAGTATCTGCATCAACATTCGCCATCTCCAAGCCAGCTGGAACCTATAAGAATGCAATCCTTTGTCACATAGCTAAGCAGGGGAATTTTCAATTTCAAGGTTTATGAATCATAAGTGGTTAATTAAGGTCTCATTTACAGCAAAGGTACGTCATTCAACACTTCCATTGCATTCATAATCCAATAACGAAACAATAAAGATGAAAAAGTGCCAATTGGAATCGTAACTTCATTAATATGAAATTGATATGCTTATTTGCAGAAGAGATATCTTTGTAGTAAACATCATGTATAGAAAACAAATTAACATGATTAAGTCTTACCTTCTGAATAAGAGAGATTGCAGTAACAGACTGTCCTCTTTGAGGTTGCTTGATCAGAGAGTACTTGCGCAATGCACTATCCATCTTAGACACGTAACTCCATATACCCTTGGCAAAAGCCAACTTTGCCATTTCCACATTTAAACCAGCGTCCTCTTGGTGAAACACTTTTATCTCACATGCATCTCTGTTGGGTACTGTAACAAAATAGGAAAAATAAGAACATGTTCCATTCAAAAAGAACCAAAATGGGAAGCCAAAAAATTCATCCTTGCAGCTATCAGATATGGATCACTGGATATTTATTTCAGCACACAGAGAGAACAAAAGGTAAACCGTGCCAGAGATAGAACATCAGTAACTTGAAAATACTATACAACTATATGACACAATGGATGTAGTTAAGTAGAGATTTTAGGTTAATCTTTGAACCAAATCCAAGCATAAAACTTAGGATTTAATCAACAAGAGAAAGACAATTTCTCTAAGGAAATTTTCCTGCTGAAGCTTTTATTAAAGGCAATGTTTTTGGTCCCCCAAAACATCTGTTAACCTCCCTTTTATACCCCTAAAATGGCACATGAGAGTCCTAATTCTAGTGTGAAAAGGATTGATTGAAATCCTTTTCTAAAGCTAACTTATTTCTTTTTCTTGTTGGACAAGAAAACCTGCCTAACTAGGAAAATTAAAATAAAATAAAATAGAAACAAATCCTAATGGGTATATGACAACATAACCAAATCCTAATAGGTCAAGGACAGCATAAACATATCCTTAAAGGTTCAATACTTTATTAGTCCCCTCCACTTGAAAAGAACTCGACCTCGAGTTGTCATTAGGATTGAGCTCTTCTTCTCCATAAAAATCATAGATATTAAGAACATTAAAGTCTTTGAAATTCCCATCTCCTTAAGTAGATTGATAACATAAGCATTGTCGTTGATTTTATTTAGTATCTCATAAAGACCATATTTTTTCAGCTTCAATTTGTTGTAGGTTCCAACAGGGAATCTTTCTTTCCTTAAGAAAATCATCACTTTGTCACCTTCTTGGAAAGTTTAGACTTCCTGTGTTTGTCGACTTGTTCTTTATATTGGGAATTAATCCTTTCAAGTCTCTCGCGAACCTCCTCTTGCACAGTCTTCACTTGTTTGGCCATATTTTTAGCTGCTATGTTTAAGTTTAGTAACTTTGGAAGTTTTATCAAATCAACAGTACTCTTTGGAACTTTCAAGTATACCAAAGAAAATGGTGATCTACTAATAGCACTATGGACAACACTATTGTAGGCAAACTCAGCTTGAGCTAGAGCTAAATCTCGTTGCTTAGGCTTGTCTCCACAAATACTCCTCAATAGATTTCCAAGAGTCCTATTAAGTGACTCAATCTGACCATCTGTTTGTGGATGAGCAGTGCTACTAAAGTTTAACGAAATATCAAACATCCTCCACAAAGTTCTCCAAAAGTGACAAAGAAATTTCGAATCTCGATCAGATGTAAAGGATTTAGGAATTCTATGCAATCTTACCACTTCTTTAAAGAACAATCTAGCCACATTAGATGCATCGATAGTCTTCTTACATGCGATGAAATGCACCATCTTGGAAAATCTATCAACTACCACAAAAATAGAATCAACTCTCCTTTGTGTTGTAAGTAATCCAAGGACAAAGTCCATAGACAAGTCCTCCCAAATATCTTCCGAGATAGGGAGTGGCATATACAAACAAGTATTTTGGGATCTTCCTTTAGCAGTCTGACAAGCATAGCACCTTTTCACAAAGTTTTTAACATCTTTCTTCAACTGAGGCCAATAGAACATGTCTTCAAGACTAGTAATGATGTTGTGCCTTCCCATGTGACCAGCTACTCCTCCACTATGCACATCACGAATCAACTTTTCTCTAAGAGAAGTAAGAGGAACATAAAGTTGGTTACCATGGAAAAGAAAACCATCAGTGATATGGAACTCAACAGCTGGCTGCTTTTGAATACACTTTAACCACATGTCCTTGAAGTCTTCATCATCGGCATAAAGCTCCTTTAAAACTACAAATCCAACTACCTCTGGGGACATAGTAGAAAGCAATACTGTCCTCCTACTAAGTGCATCAGCCACCTTGTTAGTCACCTTGTTTATGTTGTCTTGGACCTATTAGGATTTGGTTATGTTGTCATATACCCATTAGGATTTGCTTCTGTTTTATTTTATTTTAATTTTCCTAGTTAGGCAAGTTTTCTTGTCTAGTAAGAAAGAGAAATAAGTTAGCTTTAGAAAAGGATTTCAATCAATCTTTTTCACAGTAGAATTAGGACTCTCATGTGCCACTTTAAGGGTATAAAAGGGAGGGTTAACAGATGTTTTGAGAGACCAAAAACATTGCCTTTAATAAAAGTTTATGCAGGAAATTTTCCTTAGAGAAACTATCTTTCTCTCGTTGATTAAATCCTAACTTTTATGCTTGGATTTGATTCAGAGATTAACCTAAAATCTCTGTTTAACTACTTTCGCTATGTTAGTTGGTATTTTGGTGCAACTATCCACTGTTCAAGCAAATAACGCAAGCTCCTCTATTTCGTTTTTACTACAAAATGCCTTACCAGTAAACAGTGTCTCTACTTTTGGATTGCCATTGCTATAGCCATTAATTCCCGCTCATAGGACAAATTGAGCGTAGCCCACCTGGTGAGTGCTTAGTTGAAAAATGCGAGGGGTCGTCCTTTTTGTGATAATACTGCCCCCAACCCAACTTTGGGAGCATCAGTTTCCACTATGAATGTCTCCTTGAAATTAGGCAAGGCTAAAATGGGCAATACTTTCACGACATCTTTAAGTTGCAAGATGACTTTATCAGTCTCCTCACTCCAAATGAATGCGTATTTTTTTGGGTAATTGAGTTAATGGTGGTGTTATCTTTCCATAATTACAAACAAGCATGCGATAATATCTCGTCAATCCCAGAAAACCCCTCAACGCCTTCTGGTCTTGTGGTGTTGGCCACTCATTCATAGCCCTATCTTTCTCCAGATCAGTGGCAACCCCCTTTTTGATGTGATGTGCCCCAAATACTCCAACTTGCTTTGACAAAAATTGCATGTCTTAATATTTGCAATTAACTTATGTTTCTAAGAATTGTTAGTACCTCATAAATGTGCAACAAGTGTTTTTCTTGTGAAGAGCTGTAAATGAGTATATCATCGAAGAATACCAGCACATAACTCTTTAGCAACCCTTTGAAAATGGAATTCATGAGCACTTGAAAACTCGCTGAGGAGTTGGTCACGACGAGAAATTCATAATGGCCCTCATGAGTTCTAAATGTTGTATTATGCAAGTTCTGATGCTAGATCATTATTAAATGGTAGCTTGATTTAAGATCAAGTTTGGTGAAAATTCTGGCTCCATATAATTCATCTAAGAGTTCTTCAATATTAAGAATGGGAAACCTATCATGCACAGTAACGTTATTAAGGGCCCTGTAATCCACACAAAACTGCTAGCTCCTATCTTTTTTTTTTTTAATGGGCAACATGGGGTTGGAAAAGGGGCTATTGCTTGGCCTAATGATTTGAGGCACCAGATTTATAGGTTAATTCTGTATGTCCCTTTTCAACATGATGGGTTGCGATTTGAAGTTTTGAACGACAAATCAGTCACAAATGGATGGCCAAACTGAGAGGATCAATGGTTTGTTAGAGGAGTACTTAAGACATTATGTAAATGCAAATCAGTGTAATTGGTTAAGTTTACTTTATGTTGCATAATTTTGTTATAACTTGCACATATTTTCTGCTAAAAAGAAGAGTCCACTTAAGATAGTCTTGGGCCAACAATCTCTCGCTTTACTCGACATTGCACAACAAAGGACAAATGGCAAGTGTCCTGCAACATAAAAGTTCGTGATAGAGAAGCAAGAGTTGTTAAATGAAGTGATGCATAGTCTTCAAAAAGTTTCTCAACGGATGAATAAGCAAGCGGATTTACGGAGGAGACCATCAGAGGTTGACGTATGAGATAAGATACTGTTGAGACTTACCTCACAAATTTGGATAAAGATCTCGAGTAAGCATGTACATCGAGAATTGGTGCCTAAGTACGATGGATTGTTTGAAGTGTTAAGTAAAGTTGGGAATATGACATATGTTGAATTTCCTTGAGAGATTGAAGGTACAACTTTACATTTCATATTAGTTTTCTCAAATTTTACTATGACAATGCATCAGATCTTAATAAGAGTCAAGTGAAAAGAGTTCTACTAGTTGTGAGAAAATAGTTCAAGGATCAAGTGGAGAAGCTCTTGAATTATCGAACGATGGGCAACATAAGACGAATCGAAGGATTGAATCTCGATCCAATGGAAAGAAAGCCAATCATGGAAGCTACATGAGAGAAAGATACTACCTTGTTGGTGTTCGAAGATTAGGTTAACACCTACCTTCAAGTTAGATTGACGTGAGCAACGAATTCATCTGGTAGGAGTGGTTTGTTAGCCCTTTAACACATGAAGACACTTCATATCTAGCTGAAAACGAGTCTTAGGTTGAAGGTTAGCTGGATCAAACACATAACGGTAGCATGTGAAAGCTCCATGGTAACTAGGCAAGTTAGATCAAGCATGGTGCGAGTTTTGTTATAGTTTCGGACCCTATATGGACCAACTTGACTAAGGCTAATTTCTTGATGAACTAAGGATGTAGTATATATGCTCAAATTAATAGACCATAGCTAATGGACTGGACATGGGTAAGCATTGGACTAGAATAGTGTGTTATGAGAGACTTTAGGCTTAGATGATTCATCATCAATAGATAAAGATCATGAGAAGATCTTGAATGAGGTGGTAGATAAGATTATAAAGGATAAACATCAGCTTTAAAAGATAAAGATTATATGAGATGATCATTTGAAGATAGTGGAGATCTTCATAAATATAAATATATTATTCCTAGATATATGTGATCTCTTGTTTTGTTAGTTATGATGTAGCTAAATTCTATCAGATAGAGTCATATTTAGATGATGATATTATCATACTAGTTAGTGAAATATAATCTAATACGGACAAGATGTGATACAATTAGTTCAGTTCAGTTAGGATTCTGAATTGTAACTTAGTCATTAAGCTAGAGGTGCTTATAAATAGTTCATTTGAGCCTTACTCCCTATACATTAGATTGATAGAGCATTTCTTTATATACTTTGAAGGAAGAAATATAGGTTAGCATTTACTGTATATCTTTCATGCTTCTATTGTTGCTTTTGATAGTTTAGTACTTTCCCAATAACCTTGTAAGAGTGTGAACGTTAAATGTTGTGAAGGTTATGAGATGTTTGAGAACAAGTTAGTTGATCGACGATCACGTGGGGAGGACTAAGTCTTGCTTAAACAAACTTAAGTGAGATTGTTGTGTGAAGGAGTAGGAGCAACTTGTGGTATAAGTTTGGTGCTTAGAAAACCTTGTAACAATAGCCACTCAAGTCTGAAAATCAAATTGGAACTGCTAAACTGCAAAGTTAGGAATCTTCAATGATCGGTAACCCTTGCACCTCAAGTACCATCCCTTTACAAACCCCCATTCCTTTTAGGCATTTTCTTGATCCCACAGTCAACCCATAGCTGGTTGTTTTGGACATTGGAATTTGCAGCTTCTTAACCAGTTCCAAGGAAATGAAGTTGCGAGTGGCTCCAAAATCAATTAGCACTACCACCTTCATGCCACCCAGCTTACCACAGAGTTTCATGGTTCATCTGATAAACCCATCACCGATTTGAGGGATAGCTCCATGCCTTCAATTTCCACTTTGTCCTCAATTCTCCATCGAAATCTCATTCCCTAGTTTGTTCCCATCTCCTTCACTGACCAGCAGCACATGAAGTTCCTTGTTTTTACAGTGATGGCCTACATGCCATTTCTTATCATGATGGTAGCTTAATCCTTTCTCTCATTGAGCTTGCACTTCTGCAGCAGAGAGACGTTTGAATCTTGTAGTATCAGCAACATTTGGGTGGGACTTTGGGTCAAATCTAAGGTTTGTAGGCCAGTTGGCCGAAGGGTTGTGAGTTTTGAGGGTGTTGGTCAGTTGTGGGTAATTTTGAGCTGGAAGAGTGTTATTGGTTGCAAGCTGGCTAAGGCTTTTTGAAGGAGTCCATAGGATGGTGCGATTGTTGTTTTTAGTTTGGATTGAAGGTTTTTTTTTTTAATTGTTTTGGGTTATTGGGAAAATCTATTTCTTCCTCTCTATTCGAGCTGCTACTCCTATGGTGTCCTTCAAACCAGATGGGTTTAGCACAAACATTTTCAGCCTTTACCGTTTCTTTCAACCTGTTAACAAAGACAGCGGTCAAAGTCTCCTCCTCCATTCTTCTCACCAAAGCTGCGAAAAACTCAAGCTGAGCTCAGTATTCTGCAAATGTACCTTCTTGTCTGACAACAAAAAATTGGTGAAGTAATGTTCCCTCTTGTATTCCAGCAAATTGGTAAAGCAGCTGGCTTTTCAACTCCTCAAGGAGAGAATGCTTCTCTCTTTCTTCAAACCTTAACCATGCTTGGTCTTCTCCTTCAAAACAAACTGCAGCAGCCTCCAACTTTTCCACTGCCATCAATCGGTTTATGGCAAAATACCACTCCTCCCTAAAGATCCATGCATCAGGGCTCTCCCCATAAAAGACAGGTAACTCGAGTTTCTGGGGTTGCTTAACCCATTCTGTCATCGTCTTGATCACTGCAGGACTTTCCATGACTGAGTCAGATGCAGAATTACTCTGGACCTGGTGCAGCTAGATTCTGCTGGATTAACTCCCTAGGGCCGATTCTTCACGAGCATACAGAAGCCTTCCTCCATCCTTTGGGCTAGTGAAGCAATGGTGTTGTTGAGATCCACAACTTCTTTCTTCAATCCTGATAGTTGCTTAAGCTCGTTTTCTACTGCTTTAGTCTTGCCTCCATTCTGGTTTGGGGCATCACCCACTGTAGGACCGGTGCTTTGATACCAAAATTTGTTATTACCCTAGATTAATATGAGAAAAATAGAAGCAGAATATTATTGATAGCAGAATAAGGGGTTCATAGAGACAGTGGCAGCACTTTGAGAGGCTACCTCTCTCCAAATCCTACCCATTTGGGAGTTTTTATACAAATCTTCTTGTCGTCTCCCTTTCCCCTACCTCCCCACATTCTCAATATATCCTGTACCCCATAACTACCTTGTCACATCATCCTTCTAGAATCAGACAGCATATTTTTGCTAAGAGACCACCACACTGAAAATTTAAGCTAAAATTCTATTCTTCACCCAGATTGCCTCCTAGAGCTGCTCTTTCTCCCTCCATTTATAAACATTTTTAATAGGACGCCTATCAGAATTACCATGTGTTGTATACTTAATATGTCAAGACTGTTATGCCATAACTCCACCATTTTTTAATCATCTCTCTTTTCTCATAATATGTGTAAATTTTACACTCATTAGCTGCATTACTATTGTTCTGTAGTTGGTGCCATCGCGTTTTCCCCATCCTGGCTACATGTCATTTGAATGAGAAGGAACTTCGACCAATTGTGTCAAAGCTTGTCCATGAGTTCATAGCTGTCAACAAAAGCAAAATTACCCTCCCAATAAAGGTAAGAAATCACTTTGTAGTTGCTGCAGATGGTCAGTTAGCATTTGGATGAACCCCAATGGAATCTGAATAAATAGTGTCAACCTTGTAATGAGTCTATTAGAGATGTGTAGTGTTTCATATGTTGGTTGCGAACATTGTAACTTTTATGAACTTAAAAGTCCCACTGAGAGTTTCATGCTTCTCTATTTCCCTTGTTTTGTACGATCTTTCTGATCTACTTCAAAACTGCCTCCTGAATAACCTTGGAGGCAAGAAAAAGGACGGCGTGCTGTTGGCTAATCAACCTATTTATTCATTTACATGTTGGACTATTATTGTTTTTCTGATGT
Organism: Erythroxylum alaternifolium; assembly: GCA_027478495.1. Taxonomy (NCBI): domain Eukaryota; kingdom Viridiplantae; phylum Streptophyta; class Magnoliopsida; order Malpighiales; family Erythroxylaceae; genus Erythroxylum; species Erythroxylum alaternifolium. Next base: position 33,445,867 of record JANIIA010000001.1, read on the forward strand.
CTGTTCTTATCCGTTCCATAGAGATAAAACATTGCCAATAACTTCTGGTAAATAGTCCTCCTGCATTCATGCAGTCTGACATTTAGTGACGAGTTAGACTAGAAATTGTAGATCCTCTCTATGACTTGATTGTAATTGCTGATACGATGATTGGAATTGTTGATACCATGTAAATATAAAGAAAATGTTAGTGGACTTCTCTGACTGTGTAAGTAATGTCCTGTGTAGTTTGCAGTTGGATATAACAGAAGAGGAATTGGGGAAACACAGTTGAAGGCTGTAAAAGATGCTTCAAACAATTCTAACCTACTTTTGTTGAACCGAAACAAATGCTTTAACGTTGTGGCTTCTGCCATAAAAGATGCTGTATCTGATTCGGTCGTGGACCTCAACTCCCCAGATGTAAGACATTTTGCTACTAACTCCTATACATCAAAAGAATTTTAGTTGTTATATGCCTCGTGTAAAATTAATGATAAAGTGCGCAGCTCTCTGTGCTTGTTGAGCTGCTGCCTCTTTCTGCAGTACCCAAAGGATCATTCATAGCTGCTGTATCGGTGCTTCCTCAAAATCTCGTTAGTGCAAAGCCACGACTTTGCATTAGGCCCTTGATTTCTGAGCCCAAGGATAGGACCGGAAACAGTTAACTAGCCTTATGCGGAAATATTCAAAGCATTCCAGCTGCACCAATGAGTCTTTCAAGAAAGAAAATGGGCAAGCTTCTTTCCTACAGTTAAAAAGCCCCCTCTTGTAATTCCAGTTGGATTGATTGACTACGGTTTTTGTTTCTTCTCCTTCCCTTTAACTCAATTACATTTTGGGCGTTTCTCCATCCTCCTTTATAAGGTTACTTTTATGAGAGTTTGACACACGATACATCTTGTTTAAATAATTCTTTTCTATATCAATTTTGAATAACTATTTTTAGAAAATAATGTATAATGTAAACTAAACTATTATAAATAAATACATTTGTAAAATTAATGTACAATATTAAATTTTTGACTGATTATACAATTAAAATCCAATTAATTTGAATATATATGTATATGTACGTGTGCGTGTATTAAGTTAGCATATAATATATTAACTCATTAGAAAGTACATAAATAAATACAAGATATGTATTATGTATTATATCTTAATATAATAAGTTAAAAGGCAAAAGGTTTAATTTGTCCTCCATAATTTGACTCAAAGTTTAAAATGACAAAATATTAGTTCACCTCGTAACGTTTTCAAAATGGAACAATTTGTTTAAAAAGATTCACTTCATCATGTTTTCATTAATTACACGCAGTCCCCATTATTTTGGAATACATAAGCATGTCAGGCAAGCTCAAATGCTAACTTGGCAATTAACATGTCATATCAACTGATTTTGGTTTTTTAAAGAATTTACTTACTAATTATTTAAAAACTTGATATGATTTCTCCCAAAATACTCCGAAGCCATCTGTAGAAATTCTTAAGATTCATTCAACAAATCCCTAAAACCTAAACATTTATCTTTGTTCTTCAATGTCTTCGATTATTTCTACTAATTATTGATCATTTTTCTTCCTTTATATTCGATAATTTCTACTATTATTCTTCCTATAGTTGCAACTTGTTTAGAGTTGTTTTTAATGCATTATAATTATTCTTCATTCTTCTTCCTATAATTGTAGTTTGTTTAGAGGAGTTTTTAATGAACCTTTGTTTCAACAGTTTAGAGAGAAGGCATGCCAGTTTCAACCACATTCCTACCTACAAGAAGCTATTATCTAGTGTCAAGCTCGATTCACAACTTGAAGAATACAAGGAGAATGAGGACATGAACATTGTTGTTATAAATGAAGACACAAATGAAATTCTTGAATATGGAAGGTGAGACATAGGTGTCATCTCCAAGTAATTGATTTCGCTACCTCAACTATCCATCTTTGACTGGGAAGATATTTCAAGAGCGGCTCTATAACTCGGTGAGCAAATGCTTCGTCTAAAGTACTTGTGATAAAGGAGTCCTCAGAGGTAAAGATAGATACCTTTGTAACTGGACGTTGTCTCGATGTCATAAACAATCGAGAAATACACCCTTACTACATTGAAACCATAACTCACAATAAATGTCAGAAGTTCTTTAGAAGAGGTTGATTCATTACATTTGAGCTTTTCAGGCATGGTGGTTCTTGCTGTGGAGTTACAATGAAGTGACAAAGACAAAAGGATTTTAAAGAAAATATGAGAAGAGATGAAGAAAGTTATTTCTAGAGAAGAACAAGTTGAGGTTGGCTTGGAATTCTTATAAAAGTTAAGATCTGAGTTTTAAAGATTTGTTAGATGAGAGCTAGGGAATTTTGTAGATGTTGTCAGGATAATTTGGGAAAATTATATAATTTTTAAATAATTAATAAGTAAATTCTTTTAAAAAATAATTGGTATATGATGTGCCAACTATTAGATTGGTATTTGAGTTTATTTGGCATGGCACGTATTCCAAAATAACAGGAGCATCAAGTGTAATTAAAAAAAACATGATGGAGTAAATCTTTTAGGGCAAATTGTTTCATTTTGAAGATGTTAGGGGGTGAACTAGTACGGGAGATAACGATAGAGGCTTTCTTAGACTTTTGGTGAAACATTGAGGGGCAAATTAGATATTTTGCCTAGGATAAATGTATTAGAAAATATGAAGTTATATATGTTTGAAAATGCAATTAAATTACATGTAAATATGACCATTCTTTTTTTATATAAAGTATTGTAAGTATGTCACAATTAAAATTAACCTTAAAAACTGAAAAAAAAAAGAACTCTTTAAAGTTAATAATAAACTTTAGTGTTTTAAAAATTGGAATAATGTAACACAACTTTCAAAATTGGCAAAAGAATGAACCCTGTATGGAGAGAAGACACGATTATGTTATTAGTAAAGTATGAGAATGTACTTACTTGTAACCACTTAGACATATTGATAATCAACCCTTTAGTAATTACACACAAGCTTAATCTCAACTCAAAATTTAAGCACGTCAAGTAAAAGAAAAGAATTTTCATGGTAGAAAGACAGCATGTCATAACATTCAATATAAAAAATTGCTAAATGCTTATTTCATTGTAGAGGTACAATATCCTAATTGGCTAATTAATGTGGTGATGGTCAATAAAACTAATGAAAAATAGAGAATAAAATGGTTTCTTCCCCACAGCCATTCGGTTGGTTGTATTTTAGTGATAAAATAATTTAAATGCATTCTTTATCTTGCACATATTTAGATATATATGATAAAGTCCATATGATAAACATACAAAACAAGTGAAATTATGATGAGATCATAATTATGAGATTCATATTACATTTATGTATTATCCATAAATTGTTCCTAGTTATTATTCTATTAAAAGTGTATTAATCTAGCATAGAAAGACTAACACACATTATATTTTTCCTTATGAAGTAGTTGATCTCAATGAATAAACTGTAGAAATACTTAAACAAATGTGTGGATGTTTGTTAGAGAATAAGTTCATAGAACTAGCCTCATATGAAAAAGATATTTGGAACATTACTTATATGTTTATGCAAATTCTCATTGTAATATTGTATCTATGATCCTTTGATTTGATGCTCTATAGTTATCTTGTATAGAAATTGCTATATTTTGATATTACTTAAGACATGTTATAATCAAGGATAGCTCAGTCAGTAGTTAGTAGGTACAGCATGAACTATATAAAGGTAGTTAAGTGATCAATATATGATTCATCAGCCTATAATAATTTGGGAGAATGATTCATTGTTTTCGATTAATATTGATTCGAGAAATCCTTGGTTAAGGTAGAATGACATTTTGTAAAATAGTTTACAAATATCATCAATTGAATCAATTACTAATGGTAGAAAACTAAAATGATTTGACTAAAATATAGTGGACATTAATTTCATGATATATGTATAATTGGAACATTATATGATGAAAGGAATCAATTATACAAAAAATCATGCATGAAAAAGGTTAGTCAAAATCACTTTGACATTCCTAAATATTTATGTTGTTATGATGTGCTGCTAGATACCAATTTTAATATGTGGATATAAATTTTTTAATAAGATAATCAAAGATAAATTAATAATCCTAAATATGATTTAAGGTTATAATTTATATCTATTGCTACACATATTTGAGAACCTAATGAGTCATACACAAAGAATGGGTTGAAGAGAGAAAAGTTTTTTAATCAAATTGGACTTGATTGTAAAGTTTGAGAAACTTTGTGATTAAATATGAGATATTTAATAAATAAGAAGCAATATGAGATATTAGATCTTATTTGGACAAAGTTAGTATTTAATTAAAATTATGTGGCTTGTAATTAAAGTTTAATTGATATTAGAATTTAATTTTAATTGAATTACTATAATGTCCATAAAATATTATAAATAGGCGTAAGGTGTAAGAGAGTTAGCACTCATTGCCTTTATGCAAGAGTAACATAGTTCTCTCAACTTGTTTTGTAGTTATTATTAAAAGCTGGACATTTGTGTGGCTATAATAGTTGAGATGAACCAATTTTAGAAACCATTTGAGGTATATGACATGAAAAAGAGCAAACTTCAGAATAAAGTACAAATTAGAATTCAGTCTTTGTTATAATTTATGTGTTAATCATTTTATAAAATTTTAAGTAATCTTTGCTTTGAAAATTCAAATGTGAAAAAATTTAGTAACTATTTTGTTACGTTCAAGATCGATTCTCTCCTAAATTTCCAATAGTAGATCAGAGCTAATTTTAATTCCATAATTTGATTAAAATATGTTTGATTGTTATTGATTAATTTGGAATTGGAATTGCAATTGTTGCATGAATAAATGTTCTTACAATCTAAAAGGCTTAGATTGAATATTCTAAAACTCCTTACTCAATTTAGAATTGTAAAGTTGTTGTGACATTTTAAACATTCTTACCCACAATTATCGAAATTGTTCCCAAAGCATAACATTAATTACCAAAATCCTCATTAGTTCTAAAAAAGGATGTTCATTAGTCACAAAAATATTCTATACCAACATAACTACTCGAACTATCACATTTAAAAATATATACAATAAAACATTTTTACTCAATTTAATCTGTTGGGCCCTCTATACTCCGTTATATGAATCATGTGTATTGGGATTATCAAAAATCTCTCTAACTCCAAAAAAAATAGCAGTAAGGGGTGAGTTGCCTATAAAGTTGGGGTAACTAATCGTACTCTTAAAATCAAATAACTCAGTATATGATTAAAACATACATATAATACTAAATTCACAACATTACTCAGCATATCTGAATAATTGACAAGCATCCAAAAATTTATCAAACCAACGATTAAGACTAATGTTATTTTTTACTACTATTTATGTTTTATCCCATAATTAGCTGAATTTTTTAGGCCTTGCTCAACCTAGTAGGCTTACATTTAATGCTTTGCCCTTATCTCTACTCATTATAATTTCTCACTAAGTGAAAATGTAATTAGATGTATAAATATTGGCACACGGTACCTCAATTTCTCAATCTTACTTGGTATTTGGGTACCACTCCAATACTTAGCCATTAGCATAGGATATCCTCAAGATTCAAGATATCTTAGTATCACTCTAGTGCCTAGCCATTGACATAGGATATCATCGGGACTCAGTATGCTCCGATACCTACTTCACAGATAGATATCTAACTATCGGTCGCTGTTATTCAAACAACCTATCAATTTGTGACCATTGAATGTAGGTTATCCTAGGCAAATCACAAATTCACAATTTACACCATTTATTCATAGCCTATTCTCAGTCAATCTCTATTTAATTTACACATTTCTCGCCGAATTAACAAGCGATACACCTCATAATACGAAACAAAATATAAAAGCGAAACATCTTGTATCTTGTTAACTATTTGTGAAATAAAAATAAACACAATTTATGTAATTTAGAAATCTATAAATGTAATTGTAAATAATTATTTTAATTAATGAATAATTCAAAATATGATTCGCTATAAAATAATAATTAATAATAAAAATTCAAAGTTTCAAAAATTGTAAAGTATTCTAAGAGTACAGTCCAAAGTTATCCTTACTTGAATTTCAGACTCAATTAATTGATAGTCTAATTTACGCTTTAATTCACCTTTTAGATATAGACATTACAAAATCTATTAGACGAATTTAAGAAAAATTTCAACCTAATTGCATTTAATAATCCAAAAGTATTCCCTTTTCTACTTTATTCTTAATTATTAAAAGATATCCTTACTTAACCTAACCATCATAATTAGTAAAATACCTTTAGCTGTTAAAATTCTTATTTTACCCTCATTTATTTTTATTAATACAAAATACCCTTCTTGGAATTAATTTACAGTTTTACCCTTAAAATTTTCAATTTCCTATTTTACCCCTTCATACAACTCAAGTTTTCCAAAATTGCCTTATTCTTCACTCTCTCCTTTTTTTTTTCTCATTTTCCTACCACCTCTTCTCCATTTTTAATTTTCCTATGACTTCAATTTATTGTCCCAAACAATCATAATATACATTCCAGCCATAAACTAGTGTAGGATGACTATAACTCATAAAAAGGCGTATAATTGTTACTAAAATTTTTTTAACCTATGTGAAGTCTATCCCTTTTAAAGTAATTTTAGGGTTGTTGACTTCCAAAATTTCCTCACAATTTGTAGCTAGAAAAATGGAGAGAAAATGAAAAAGACAAGTTTGATGCTAACTAAATGCCATTTGCTGTCTTCAATTATTTTATAGGTTGGGTAAGTTGTTAAGGTTGGGGTTTTTGTTTTTCCTTTTGTGGGCTTTACAATTCTCCCCCTTAAAAGAATTTTTTCCTTGAAATTAAATTATGTACTAGAGGATTCAAACAAATGAGGATACTGACGTCAAACTTTGCCCTTTACATCCCAAGTCACCTTGCTTAAAGAGCGATTTTGACTCCTAAAAACTCGCACCATCGGAATCTATTGTATCCTTCATTTCCTAATCTGTCTATCCAATATCTCCATTGACTCCTTTTTATAAGCCATATCATTTGTAACTTTGATCTCAAACCTTGATATAACATGACTGGGATCTGATTGGTACTGTCTCAACATCAACTCATAAAACATATCATAAATTTATAGTAACTTTGGTGGTAATGCTAAGCTGTAAGCTAACGATCCCACACATTGTATAATTTGTATCTTAGACTGAACTTCCCTCTCCTACCAAACCTCAAAATTCCCCTCCAATGTGACATCTGTAGAAATACCATATCTCTAACATTGTATTCTATCTCTTGACAATGTTGATCAACATAATTCTTCTACCAATCTTGAGCTACTTTCAAGCATTACCTTACCACCATATTTTCTCCATTGTCTCATGAGCCAACTTTGGTCCCTCTAACAATCTAGAACCCTCTGTATCTGATGTGTGTCGAATAGACCAAAAAATAAAACCTAACTTTGCACAACTTAATTTATAGTAATGTTAAGTGGGGATCGTATTCATAAGAAATGTATGTGTAGCTTTTGTAATGAAAAGAATTGGTTTTTAGGAAAAGGGCAATTTTGGTTTGGTTCAATAAATTGCTCTAACAAAAGTAACTCAAATTAAATAATATGACGGTGAGAAAATTGATGAATGGTATTAGAATGGTGATTTGAATGAAAATAATAACAGAAATTAAAAATTACTAAATCAAGCAACTAAGAAAATAACAAGTGAGCTGCCAAATTAATTTAGGATTTGTCAAGGATGAATGTTTAGGATTTATTCTTTCATTATTTTGTTTCCTTAACTATGATCGATCTAATTATGTGTCAATACTCAATTTTCTAAAGTATTGATTACTCTCTCTTAAGACCTAATCAATTAACCGTAATTGAACCAAAAAATTCCAAAATTTGCCACCTTTCGATTCACAAAACTTTCCTAACATTTTCCATTATATCTGAAATTATATGTTGGACAAATAATTTCTCACACAAGATCTCACTTTGAATGATTGTTAATTTGATAATTGTGTGACTTATTAAACTATCAACTCTTATTGTGCAATCTAATCTGATTACTGTTGACTCACTCTCTCAATTTTTTGTCAAAGTATGAGCGTGCACAATTATCATAACACTATAATTTGTATTGAACAATACTAATCAAAGTCACAAAATAAATTTAAAATAAACCCTAATTTGGAAATTTGAAACTTATAAACATAATAAACATCTTGGAATTCAGTTTACACATCAAGTTTGATGAAAATAACAACAGGAAAGGAATAAAAACTTTGTTTAGAGCTTGATTTGGAAAATTGGAATTCCTAGATGTTCTTCTTGATCTCTTTTGTTTGATCCACTTTCATTTGATGGCCACTATGTTTTCGAGTCTTTTTAATGTTCTTAAATAGTATCTTAAGGTCTTGGGGATGTAATTAGAGTTTTCCCTTTGATTGGTTCCAAAAATGCCCCAAAACCCTAAAACAAATGGAAAAGTAGTGCCTGGGAAGCCTATGTCATAATCGTGACATTAGAGTCATGATCGTGACTCTTAGAATAACTCTTCTGTCATGATTGTGACAGAAGCTCCATACATATCCAACTTCCTTATTCTTTGATTATCTGATTTCCACCACTAACAAATGCATCAAACACCTCACAAAATATAAAATTCAGGTTGAAATCATGCTCTAAACGTCACAGATACTTAGAATATAAACAAATACTCACATTAACACAATTCTAAGCCTATACATACAATAATAATCTAATAAACACCTATCAAAACATAGTATAAACTACAACTATCAACATCCACACACTTAAACTTTTGCTTGTCTTCAAGCAAAAAAAAAACTCAAACAAATTAAACATAAATATATAAGAATACATTTATGAAACATGCAATAATGAGACAATGACATCAAACTTTATGGAATCAATTTAACCACAAACATCAATCATTCAAGTTATGCCAACACACTAATCTATGCATTTCATGGTTAAGCTTTGAATTGAACATACAAATTAATCAAAACCTTAACATCATATTCATTCACCTCTAGCACTTTTACACATACATTTATAATTAGTAATCAGTTAAAAATTGCAGCTATCACTCGGTATCCCTGCAAGAAAATTTTTTTTATTTTCAAAGATCATTAGATTTTATTTATCAAAACACCACTTTTTTTTAATTTACTCTAGTATTTTGACTTGAAGGCAAACATCTATATGGATACAATTTAAAATATGTTATATAGGACTTCATCATTACTTGACGTATGGGCGTAGATGGTGGAGAAGCAATTTGTTTAATAGCAAAGTAGAACATAGTGAAGCTCATTGACACTTGTCAGAAGATGATGTGGTAGATTAATTATCACATTTGCAAGAGTTTATACTAGGTAAACACCTAAATAATAGAAAAAAATGAAGTTTTGTTGATCTTAATTAGACTTGTAAAAAAAGGTTATTTTTTAATTTACCTTATTTGAAGGATTTGTTATCTGAGGCAAAATCTTAATTTCATGTATGTTGAAAAAAATTGTGAGAATATTTTAGGCACTTTGATGGGTATTGATGGAAAATTGAAAGACACAATTAAGGCTATAGTAGACTTAAAAGACATGAATATAAGAGAAGATTTGCATTTGAAAATGAGAGATGATGAGTCATACATGATTCCACCTTTTTGTTACACTATATCAAAAATGAGAAACAAACTTTTCTTCTAGTTTCTTAAATCAGTTATGTTTCTCAATGGGTATGCCTCTAATATGATCTGTCGTGTTAATGCAAATGATGGAAAAGTTTTATGATTGAAGAGCCATAATTGTCATGTGCTTCTACAACGGTTATTTCTTATTCGAATACATTAGTGTTTATTGAAGGATGTGTCAACGACTTTAAGTGAATTAGGTGATTTTTTAAGAAATTATGTTATAAAGCATATAAAATAGAAGAACTTGAACAAATTGGAAAAGGCATTGCTTTTATCCTTTATAAGCTTAAACTATTTTTTCTCCATCATTCTTTGATGTTATGGTGTATTTGGAAATTTACTTGCCATACAAGGCCAAATTTTGTGGCTCGATTAAATTTTGATGAATTTTTTCGTTTAAAAGGTAATTTCTTTTAAATTTTACATTTATTGTCTTTTCTTATTATTCAGTAGCAAATGCTAATCTTTTTTCTTTTAAGTTTTGGGCTCTCCTAATTGGTACGTGTGTAATAGAGCTCGACCTAAAGGCTCTATTATATGTCCAATGAATGTTTGAAATTTTTTTTTATGTACTTACATAATGTCGAGAAAAGATTTGATAGAATATAACTTCAATTTGATAAATATGGTGACTTGTCAATTTCTCCAAAAAAGTAAGGCCATTAGTAACTAGAAAGTGTGTGGAGTTAACTAAAGATAAACTTGAAATTGGCCACTAGTGCATTTGAACAATTATAAGAAAATCGACTCACATATGGAGTATGTATATTACTTCTCATACATTTGTTTATATTATAATTTAATAGTTAGTCTCTCTTTTCTTGAATTAATTTACATTTTAATTAGAGAGCACAAAAGTAAGTTTAGAAGAAAAGGTGAAGGTAATGTTGAATAAAAGCATAAGATACACTTCCCATCATAGTTTAAGACTTGGAAAAAAATGAATATTTTTATTAAGATTACAATATTAAATTTCAGTGAATTTTCTTTTTATACAGATGATATGATTACATAACCATAAATTTCCAAAATCAATGGAAGCATTATATGCTCTAACATGTGGCCTTATAAGTGTAGTAAAAAAATTTTCAGGTTGCATTGTTAATGGAGTTAGATTTCATAGAAAAGTATGTGGCAGTCACTTTAGAAGCCAAATTTATGGGTTTGTTGTTGAGGGACAACATAAGGATGAATTTATTGACTTTATTAATAAAATTGTATGTTACCTTACATCAAGTATAGAAAAGGTTGTTCTATTTAAGTGAAAGGAATAAACATAAGAGCGAATTGCAGTATTATTAGCATTAATGTTCGTAACACTTGGCATGAAAATGAACCATTTATGCTTACAAGTTAAGTAAAGCAAGTGTTCTATCTTAATGACACTATATTAGGCAAAAAATGTGGTCAAAAGTTTGAACACTAAAATCTTTATGATGTTTGGGAAAAGGAAAATAGTGAAATAGGTCAAGATAGTAATGAAGTATATTAAGATATTGAATTTTAGTGGAACAATATAGCACTCAAAATTTAAGTTGAGAATGTATCATCATTGTATAGGAGAGATATTGATCCTAATATATTAGAAACAATATAAATACAAGACAATCTTGTCATAGAAAGAGATGAAGACTATCTTGAAGATGAATTATTTGAAAATGATGATACTTTGGTTGAATACAATAGCGACAAAGAGTCAAATCTTAATGCTATTAATGATGATGATCTTGAATATCTTGATTATAATGATTGAATATATCTTAAAAGTGATATTTAATTATTTTATTGCAATATAGGTAAAATTTTTCTTACCAATACTAATAACGATAATGATTTTGGAAGATCTTGATAATGATGATTTAATGTGCTTGATTATGATTCATAAACAATTAATTGACTATATTTATATACCCATATTTAATGTGTTTTGTCTATTATTTAAGGGTCTTATAGTATTTTTGGTACTTATATTGCTTCTAGTATGTTTTCAGGTGATAATTGCTTTTATAGACTAAAAGGAGAAGTGTTTGGGTGAAATCGTGGCATAGAATGGAAGAATTGGAGCAATTTTAGAGATACACGTTCGTGTATACTGACTGTGTAAGTCACTGTAAACGAGGGAGTTTTAAAGATATAGTTTTTGTCAATGTAAAGTTACACACCCTGTGTGTGGCATACATGTCCATGTATGTTGCGCATGTAAGCTTCTATGACCATGTAAAGTTACAAAATGAGATGTTTTTAGAGATACATATGTCACCTTCATAACCATATAAGTGCCCACCCCTAGTTTGTTGCTATATAAGGATATTATTGAAGGTTGCATCAGAAAGGAGGCAATTTGGATTTAAAAAATAGCACCAAGGAGTCATCAGAGACACATGAAAACAAAGAAGAGACACAAAAGGGGGCAGTATATTTCCAGCACAAGGAAAAGAAGCGGAGAATTCTAGATTTTGTTCTTAAATCTTGTCTTATTTCCTTGTTATTGTTAAACATTCAAGATGATTAGATTTGTATATTTAGTTATAATTACTCTTGAATTATTTGTTTAATTTTATATTCTTAATTTGATGAATATTCTTGTGATGTTTATCATTTTATAATCAATTTAGATCAAGAGATTGGGCTGATTTACTTATGTTATGTTACGTAGTGAGAGCTGGTACCATAATAAACATCAAATAAATAGGCAATTGAAGAGAGATCCTGATTGTTTATTAGTTATCTATAGGATTGCTTCAAATCTAATTGAGTAGTTAGGAGTAGTTTTGAGGGATCAAGAGATTGCAACTCAACTCTTATATATTTCAATTAGGATTAATTAATTATATCTTAAAAGAAGGTAATCATAACCATAGGATATCTAAGATTAAGTGTGATTAAATCCAGAAGGTAAATGGAAAATAAATAAGGATAGAAATAATTTTTATCTTTATTATTAATTAGTCAGCCAATTTCACTGCTGCCTAGTTAATAGCTATGTATAGTTTATTTATTAATTTTTATTTTTTGTTTAGTTTTTAATTAATCATCTTATTGTTTACCTTAAACAAAGTTTAAAAAATCTTTGAGTGACTCTATACTCCTCTTGGGAACAATATCATTTAAGCTATAAGATACGATATGTAAATGTAGTATATAGACTTTTTCTATCTAAAATTATCAATAATTTTTTAGTGTCTTTGCTAAGGATTAATAAAACATTTACTGCATTTTATGTTGCTTAGATTTAAGGAGTTTGATACTTTTCTTGTGTGATTATAGGTGCATAAACACAAGAATCACTAGGAGTAACTTGTAGACCTCCTCATCCAACTAAATGAAGGGAATACATCATGGATGTAAGTTACTTTAACTTAAATAATCTTAGGTGGCAGAACCATCCTAATTATTCTTGGACTAATAATCCAAGAAATAATATGAGAGCACATAATCCACCATGTTTCTAGCCAGATAAACTTCGATCCTTATAGTTAAAGTTGGACAAGTTAATGGATATGCTAAGCTCCAAATTCGATAGCTAAAATGAAAGTCAAAAGAGGATGGAAGTCAAATTTGATCAAATAATTAAGAACTACTTCTCTCTTCTTCATAACTTGGAGGTTCAAAATGGGTAACTTGCTAATGCATTATCAACAAAGAATGTGGGGAATCTCTTAAGTAACACAAAAACCCAATCGATATACATATTGTGTTGTGACATTTGTGGGGGTAAGCATTACAATTATGAATTTTAAGCACCAAATTATAAATGAGACCACCCATATTGTATGTAAAACTTGCTTCAGAATACACCATATGAGCATAATTATAATTCACAGTGGAGTAACTCCTACACTGATATATGGAATGATTATGCTTCAGCTGAATCCTTACAACAACAACAACAGAAAGAAGAACATCTTATAGATATATTAATGGAAGACCTTGTAGAAGGTGAAGCTAGCCACCGCGTATTCAAAAAAAGATTTTCTTCACTTGAAGACAATGAGCTAGATAAAACATATCAGTTAAGCCTATTACAGCCTTAAAATGAAGGGAGACAAAGGCCAATGTCATAAATGAAGTTACAATTCAATAAGAGATGGAAGCTTTTGTCCAAAAAGAGAAAGTATAAAAAGAGCATACCGCCTTCTAACAAGACAAATTGTTTGAGTTAGCTAAAGATTCATGGTATTTCATTATTCCTTATTTTATTGACAGTTTGTTATCGAAAAGGGCATTCATGTAGACAATTGGATTTCTTAATTTGATACATTGCGACATTATTATCTTACAACATATGGCTTATTCGTAGGCTACTAAACTACTATTAAGAGAACAAGGTGGAAGCAAGTCATTAATTATAAACGTAGGTTGACAATAAATGTGAAGGGTACATCTAGCTAAAGACGTTAAACAAGTACTACTTAGGAAGCAACTCAAGAATTCAGATAGGTTTAATTTTTATTTCATTTTGTTTCCATTTTTGTGTTAGCATAAGATTTTATTGTTTTTTTATGTGTTTTATTTTAGGATATAAAGCTTCATAAGTTGATTATTCATATTTATAATGTTTATATTACTCATGTTAAAGTTTCATATCTTTAAGTGACTAATTTTTAAGTTTTTCTAACTATATTTTATGGTATACATAGTCTTAAGGACCTACATGGTCTTTAAACACGACCATATACATTTTAGATCTTTTAAAAAAATTCACAAAAGTTCATAGAGAGATACACACTCTTTAGACACGCTCATGTGGACTTATATGGTCAATTAGTCTGCAAAAACTTACACATCTATGTCCTTTGAATTTTTACGAGACTATGACTTACACGGTTAGCTGTATAGCTATGTAACCGACAATATACATAAGTGACAGATGTTTAAAAATCCTATTTTCTTCAATTTTCTCTCATTCTCTTCTCCCTATCCACCACCCATGTTTGTATTCTCTCAACTTCCCACCTAATTTAGTTTTTTCTACTCAAATAACAACACCCAAGTAAGTTCTCTCATTGATTTCACTTATTTTATGCTTGAATTTTTGGGTATTTTGTAAATTTTAGGGATTTTTACCTAAAAATGCTAGGGTCATGGTTTTGTGATTTAGTGTTATTTTCATTACTTTTTGCTTAATTTTGGTTTAAAAGTTGAATTTTAACCTTACCCATGTGTTTGATTAATTGCATGCAAATTGGATGAAATTTAAAATGGGTATGCGATTTTGCTCACTAAATGTTGAATTGTAATGATTTTGTATGCAATTATGATTAATTGGTTATTTTTATAGTTAATTGAAGTTATTTACTAATTTAATTTAAAGTCAATTTTGATTTGCATGAATTAGATGTTCAATTTTGTTAATTTTGGGTAATTGTTAGAATAGGTGCGTTATTTTCAATTTCGGATCTAAATTTGTAATTGAATTGTTAAATTAAATTTATTTGATAGTTGCCATTCTTTTGATTCTAATTTGTGATTAATTTTCTAATTATTTATTTATTTATCTTATATTATTTGTTTTTTATTTTAATTATGTTTAATTGTATGTTTTCACAATTCTATGATTTAGTGAGCATACAAAATAAGTGTGGGGAATGAATGTTATTTCTACTTTTAGTTGCCATTTTCTCACCTTTCATTTAGTTTTGGGCACAATGATAGGACAACGAAAAGTTAAAGAAGTTATCAAGGAATAGGCAATGAGGTCTAAAGATCTGACTAGAGCCTAACAGCCACAAAAGTGCAACAACTTAATTCATCCAATAGAGTGACCCAATATGTTGTTGTTTAATGTTGAAGCCTACGAGGAGCAATACCAGATGCTCAAGGAAAAGAAATTTTGAACCGACGGATGCATTGATTGAGAAGCACTGGAATAGATCAACTTGGTCCAGTAGGTTTAGGACCTCATCAATATTAAAACATGGTCTCTCTTCTTCAAGATCGTGGAGCCCTAATACTAGTAGCTTATGTTAGAGGTGCCCTCTATGTTCTTTATTGAGAAAGGCTGCTACGATTAAGACTAACCAAGCACGATTGTTCTAAATGTTTAAGGAGATGGTCCAGATGAGTTACTCGGAGTTCTCTGTCATGATAGGTCTTTACAACTATAATATATTTTATTTCTGGAGCATGAGTGAGCAGATGCCAATTCACCTGGGCCATACATTAGCCTAGTTCTTCCAGTATCATAGTGAAGAGAATAATGTAGGGATTATATACATTAAGCCTTATGTAACATAGCTAGCATAAAGGATGGGAGTCTTTAGGAGGCTACTAATCATGCAATTGGTTGGTACTATGGAAGCTTTAAATTTATACATCATGAAAATAAACACATCGTAAGTTAAAGGTGAGGACCTACAGTAGACATCTATCGCCTACTTGGAGTTTTATATGAGTCGATCGCATCGAAAGTAGATTGGGATCATCTTAACCTAGATGAGTAGCCACTGTAACCGAGCTCATCGTCATCCTAGAAGGGAGGTGCAACACTAGAGGAGGCTAGTTTAGGATCGCCCAGGACGCCGACACCATTGGGACACTAGGACCAACTATAGATAGCTCATCTAAAGAAGCATATGGACAAATTTTTTGAGTTCAATGCATTATTCGAGTATAACAAGTGGCACTAATGTAGCAAATCCAGAGGATACAGGACTATAATAGGGCACTAACGGAGCAGATGGCTAGTCGAGAAGCCTATGATAAAGGGATGGAGGAGGTATTGATGCAAATGAAGGGACATCTTGGGATATCTATCCCATCTCCACCATCTAAAGCAACTGCATCGTCTTCATCTCAACAGCAGTATGTGGTGTCGAGACCCAAGGATCCTCCAACGACAGATATGTTGGACTCACCAAGGGATCGATGGATGCTTTAATTTGGTTTTTCTTTTCTTTCTTTTATTATTTGTGTATTTTCTTATTTTTCTTATTATTTTATTTTTTCTAAACATTAATCCAATGTTATTTTACGTTATGTTAATTTTTATTTCAATGTTCTTTATTATTATTATAACATTTTATTTTATCTTTTTATCCCTTTTCGTTTATATTTTTTCAAGGATAGTTATATCTAATATCAAATAGATTATTCATCAAATGCAAAACCTTTTACATCTTATTAGTCAGGGTAGTACCAAGTCAAACCTTTTCTTTTTTGTTTTATTGTTATTATTTTTATGAGCTTCAATTGTGTACATTAGAGACAATGTAGAATTTTAAGTGAGTGGAAACTATTTCAGATGTCTTAAGATTATTGTAACTTTTTTTATTAATTCTTATTAGTTGACATCCTAAGTTAGTTAAAATCTATCCAGTATACTTTATATTAATATTGATTATTAAATTAACTTATTATGTAAAAGGAAGAAAGTTATAATAGACTTGCTTTTATGAGTCATATTTTTAATAATCATTAAGATAATTAATTTGAATTAAAATTGCATATTATTTACACATAAGGTATTTTGTGAGCTTTTGTGCCCAAGAGCAAATGCATCATTATTTAAGGCTCTTTCGTTTTTTTTCATATGTGATATCATGCATAGTTGGATAATTTTGGAACTTGCTTTTATTACACATATTGAGATCATATTTGTTAAATTAAAAACATTGAAATGATAAAGGCATTTAGTTTCAACCTTTCTTTAGCCTATTTTCTTGTTTATTATCTTACCATAGTTTATCCTTTAAGAGTAACCACTTGTGAGACTTAGCCTTTTCATTGATTATAACCACATTATTATCCTTCACATTATCTTTCCTGAAGCCTTTTTATTATTTTGAACCTGAAGGATTTACATTTACTTGATTGCTTAAACTTGAATTATATTAAACACTTTAATAGAGGTCTAATATTTCTTAAATGTTGGTACGTGATGAATGCTTGAAAATAACTATAAATATATATGTATATTGTGAACATAATAAATAAAAAAGTGTTAAAGTTATGGTACTGATGGAATTATGGTGTGAAGGACCAATATTATGAAGAACTAAGTTGCATTAAGTGTTAAAGTTTGATTTTTTTCTTTTGTTTGCTTGCATCAATCTTGTAAATGAATTAACAACTAAACTAATTTTTTCCTTTGATTTAGGAAAATTGCGAGAAGGTAGTTAAGGGTGAGCAAATAAAAAATGTAAACACCTCATAATTAAGGGTCTAGATCATTTGTATTTGTTCAAAATGAATAAGTAAGATCTACGTTTGCACATTGTACTTTAATAAATAAGCATTAAGTTACTTATTATGCCTTGAGTGAGAATGAACTAGATGGACAAGATTATAAAACGATCATACTATATAAACTCACTATAAGGAAAATAAAGGATGTGTTGTGATAGTTGTAGTATATATTATGTTTTGGTAGGTATTTTAGTGTGTTTATTGGTGTTAATTAGAATATTATTGCATGTTTAAGCTTAGAACTATAATAATGTGATTGTTTGTTTATGTTTTTAAGTGTTATGTGTTTTAAACCATGATCTTAGACCTTAATCTTGTGTTCTTGAGGTATTTTGATGTGTTTGTTAGTGAATGAAACCAAATAAATGAAGATTGAAGGGAGTTGGAGAATGTTTGGGCTAAAAGGTAAGGTCATGATCGTGGCAGAAGAAAATTTGATAGTTTCACGATCTTGACACCCCATTTCATGATCGTGACAGAAGAAAATTTGGCAATGTCACGATCCTGACACCCCCTGTGATGGTTATATTTCTTTCCTTTTGTTATATTCATTAAACTTGATGTGTAAACTGGATTGGAAGATGTTATACACATTGATGATTTTTTAATTTCATATTAGGATTTTTTCTTGGCTCATTTTGTGACTTGATCATTTTTTATTTCAATGCAATGTTTTATATGTTGTGATATTTGTGTTTTTTATACTTTGACAATAAATCAAGAGAGTAAGTAGATAGTTATCTGATTAGGCTGGAAAATGAGAGTTTACGATCTAATAATTCACGCAAATATCAAATTGATAATCATATGAAGAGAGATCTTATGTGAGAACCAGATTATCAGATAGATTACTTAAGTACTAGTTAAAAATGTTAGGTTGTTTTTATGAATCGAGAGATCACAAATCTGGAATTTTGGAAACAATTAGGGATAATTAATTTGTTTTAAATGATTAGCTATTGAAAGAGAATAATCAAACGCCTCGGAAATCTAGGATTGACACTAAATTGAATAAAAAATGGTTAAGGGAGCAAAATGACAATAGAATGAATCCTATACTTTCATACTCGATCATCCTTGTTTTATTATAACAACTCAATTGTTAAGTGATTTAGTGTTCAATTTTGTTTGATTGTTTAATTTCTGAATTTTACTTTCACTCAACTCATATTTGATTGCTTAATTTTCTAATTATTTTTGTTTTCATTTAAGTTACATTTTTAAAACTTTAGACAAAGTTATGTTCATTTAATTTTAGCTAATTCCTCAAGGGATTGATGTTTCGATTACTATAAGTTTACGATCTGTATACTTACAGATATTGAGGGTTTTACATTAGGTAAAACTTGCTCAATACGTTGTTGGGAATTTGGGACAGTGTCACATCTCAACTGCAGTAGAATAATTACAAAACTTTTCATATTTTCATTTCCCAAAACCAAGATCACTTTAATTATATAACATGATTAAAAAATAAATTAAAACATGAATATTAATTTGTAACTTATTCTAAAGCTTAATCTTTCCTTGTCATATCCCTTGAACTGTTTTTAAAAACGATCCATCTCAACCATCTTAATTGCACAAACATCTGACGTTTAATGATATCTATAGAACAGGTTTAGATAATTCTGTAACTCTTACTGAGAAGGTTAAGCAAGAAGTGCTAGCTCTATAGAGCTTAAGCCTATTTATAATAGGTTTTGGATATTTTTAGTAATATAATTGAAATTAAATTCTAATTTCAATTAAAATTTTATTAGAATTAAAAATAATTTTAATTAAATACAATTGTGCCCAAATAAGATCCAATATCTCATATTGATCCCTATTTATTAAATATCTTATATTTGATCATAAAGTTTCTCAAACATTACAATCAAGTCCATCTTGATAAAATACCTGTTCCCTCTTCAACCCATTCTTTATGTGAGACCCATTAGGTCCGCAATGAATATAAATCATAATTTTAATTTATAATTAAAATTAGATAAATTAAGACTCCTTTTCATTTATCTTTAATTTTCCAATTAAATAGTTTATAATCATAGATCAAGATTGGCGTCTAGCGATACATCATGACAGTCTAAATATTTAGGAATGTCAAAGTGGTTTTGACTAATCTTTCTGTGCATTATTTTTTTCGTATAATTCAATCATTTCATCATACAATGTTCCGATTAGACATAGAGCATGAAATTAATGTCTACTTTATTTTGAGTCTAATCATATTATTTCTCCGCCTTTAGTTATTAATTCAATTAATGACATTCGAAAACTATTTACAAAACATCACTTTACCTTGGCCAAGGATTTTCATCTCAATATTAATCGAGGACAACGAAACATTCTCTCTAGTTACTTTAAGATGATGAATTCTATCTTGATCACATAACTACCTCCATATAGTTCATGCTATATCAAATGACTACCGATCAAACGACCCATGATTAAATAGGCCATAAGTAGTATCAAAACATAACAATCCCTATACAAGATAACATTGGTGATCTCAAGTCAAATGATCACTTATACAATTATCACAATGAGAATTCCATAGATGTACAAGTAATATTCCATATGGGTTTTCAAATCAGGTTAGTTCAATGAACTTGTTCTTTAATAAGCACTCACACGTTAATTTAAGTATTTCCATACTTTAGTCAATGAGACCAACTACTTCCCTTATAACGTATGCTAGTCTTTTTACGTTCTACTAATGTCCAGTCTTAATAGAATAATGATTGGGAAGATTTAGGGATAATACATAAATGCAATATTAATCTCATAATTATAATCTCATTTGCAATGTATAATTATCCCAAAGGCTTTATCATATATATCTAAATATATACAAGATAAAGAATGTCTTTAAATGATAGTCACTAAACTACAACCAAACTAATTAGTTGTAGGGTATAAACTAACATGTGTGTCATAAGAAGTAAAAAACAATTATGTAGGCATAAAATTTGGCTCAATATTTTTGTTCATTTATTAACGTATTAGTAATATTTTGATTGAATATTGCTTTTCTTATTTTATTTTATAATAAGATGTAAAATATTTTAGAGAAGTCTAAATATGAGGGTAATGAGCTCAGTGCGGATGAGATTTGTGATACAATACTTGGTACTCGTTTAGGTTATGTTAAAGGCCTTTTCTACAACTCTAAGCCAAATGTTTCAACCTCTACGTATAAAACAATCACTGAATAACATCAAGAGAAAAATAACGAGCTTAAGCCTGCATTAAAGTTTGAAGTAATCAAAGGAGAAGAAACTCAAGCTAAATTAGCAAAACATGATATGTTATTTAAAAGGTTACTTGGCTCAGATTGTGATGGAAATGAGGAAAGTGAAGGATATTCATTCCATGTCCTAGCCTTGTTCTAT
>JANIIA010000001.1:33470691-33481995 GCA_027478495.1 Erythroxylum alaternifolium
AATAAGTAGGACATGGAAATGGGTATTATACAAAATGAACCTTACCAGCTAAAATCGAAGAAAACAGAGAGAAGCGCAAACTGAAGTGACTAATTTTTGTGCCGTCGAAATGTCAGAAGGAGGGAGGAGAAGCTCGGCAGTAGCGCAGTGCAGGTATTGGGGGGTTGAGAGGTGGGAAGGAGAAGGAGACTGTCAGAGACGTTTTAACAAACACACAACAAAACCAAACGACGTCATGTTGTCCGTGCAGAAAACGTTTTAACAAGGCCTTTTGCAACGTTTTCTTCAATAAATGTCGCAGATTATATTTCGCAACGTTCTACTCCTAAAATGTCGCAAAAACTATCAAAAATTTGCAACGTTTTCATAAAATGCCGCAGATTGTTCAAACTTTTTGTGGCGTTTTCAAAACGTCGCGAAAAGTTTAAACAATCCGCAACGTTTTACCAATAAAATGTCGCGGATTGCATTTATTTTTTGTAGTGAGTAAACATTCAACACCTACTTTTTATGTAAACAATCATTCTGAACAAAAATGCGGTAAACGAAGAATGGTCATTAATTGCAAAGAATTAAATAAAGCAGCCATAGGTGATGCCTACAAATTATCTCGAAAAGATTATATTATTAGTATATTGAAAGGACATCAATGGTATACGACACTAGATGCAAAATCAGGATATTGGCAATTAAGATTACATGAAAATACTAAACCATTAATAGCTTTCACTTATCTACCTCAAAAACATTACCAATGGAATGTCTTACCTTTTAGATTAAAACAAGCCCTAGTATTTACCAAAGATTTATGGATAACAATTTAGAAGGATTAAAAGAATATACTTTAGCCTATATTAATGATATTATTATATTTTCCAATAAAGATAAGGAAGATCATTTAAAAAAAGTCAAAGAAGTTCTCACTCTATATCAACAAAAAGGATTAATTTTAAGTAAAAAGAAACTTAAAATAGCACAAAAATATATAGAATATTTAGGAATAGAATTTCATAATGGATTCTTAAAATTACAACCTAATATCCTTGAAAAATTACAACAATTTCTTGACCCTTTAAAAAACGTTGCTGAAGTCCAAAAATTTTTAGGATTACTAAATTATATTTCTGACCAAGACTTTCTTGAAGATTTAGCAAAAGAAAGAAAAAAGTTACAACTTAAATGTAGTACAAAAACTCAATGGACATGGATAGAAGACGATACTAACACTGTTCAATTATTAAAAAATCTTTGTAAACAATTACCCAAATTACATAATTATATTGAGAAAGATAAGTTAACAGTACAAATTGATGCAAGTTACTCTCTCTCTCTCTCTCTCTCTCTCTCTACACTCAAATTTGGTTTTGCTAATGAACGATTGAAAATGCATGTTTGTTTGGAGAGGATTGTGGAATTTTGGTTGTGGTCTGGCTGACAACTTGAGCAATTGAACATATATGTACGTTAAATGTTTGATGAAATACCCCATTAGAATTGAACAGTTACATTTGTTTTAATTATGTTTGTATTATATGAGTTGTAATTAGTAAACATCTGAGAGTTAAACTTGAGCATTAAATTTATTAGAATCACTTGGTCCATGTCAAACACAATAGTTTTCTTTATCCTTATAAAATAATTACTCTTTTTAAAAGTGAGATTAATTAACAATATTCCCTTTTTTCTCATCTGTTAATCAGCCATTAAACCTCTTTATGACTAAGGTTGCGTTCTAGTTAAAAGATTTCGTATTCCTTAACTCTAATTTTATATTTCTTTTCCAATCTCCTCCTATTATCTTCCATTTTCCCTCTCAATATGAAAAGACATTAGCTTAACAAGCAAACCCAATTCACTCCATGAGAAGATGAACTAGTTGTATGTTAAAAGGCTAGAACATGATGGGTATTGCTTAAAAAGCTTGTATTGGTCAGCAGCTTCCTTAATGATATTAGATAATTAGCAATGAATGATTAGGAAAACAAAAGGCATAATCAACAAAATAGTATTGACATGAAGCTTATAACACAAAACACAATATTTTCAAAGAAAAATGTGAAAAATAAAATTATCATTTCATATAGACATGTAACAGCTCTTTTGCAAGAAGAAAAAAAATCTACTCATGTCCTTGAAAATTAAAAGCATGTTTGAAACTCCGTGCAAAAGGCAATAAACGTTCAATAAAGAAATGCTCTAGATGAGAAGACTCTTTATCTAGTAAATAAATTCAATTCTTTAGATTGTTATTATTCTTTATTGCTTTAAATGCAAACCATGCTTTTATATTTGTAACTATTATCGTTTATACAAAAAGATTATTTGTAATATCATCATTTTGATAACATAATTAGTGTTTCTTGATCAGATAACATAATTAATCTTTAAGCAAAAGCTCTACACATAAGTTTGCTTGGTCATTGATTGCAAACTCTAAGACAATGGGTCCAAACTCAACCAAAAACTTATTGCTATTTTCCATAAGTTTCCTTTTCTTTTTATAAACCTAAAGATTTTACACAAAACAATGATATGCATTTTATCACATTGATAGCTATCCAAGTATTCAGCACTCATTCATTGTGCTTGTGATGGAAACTCAACTCAACATTTCTTTGATTCATCCTTTTAAGCCATCTCTTTGTTATATGTCTATATTCCATCTTCTTGCCATCTCATTGCTCAAAATAGGTTGGAGAGTATGTTTTTAAATGTTGATTGTTTTTAACCTCAAACATTTATATGTTGATTTTTTCATATAGATGAGCATATTCTTTCAGTAAAGAGTTCTAATCTAGTACTGGAAATAGAAGTGAAAACTTATATTCTAGTACCAAGTAAAGATAGAAGTTCAACTCGAACCCAATTGAAAAGTGAAGTTTGAAATTACTTTAATAAGATTAGATAGATGGACAGGATAGAAAAAGTATAATGAAAATATTTTCAAAAGATGTTGGCTGACATGTCAAAAGGTAAAACATCTCATTTAAAGAGACACGTGGAATCGAGTAACAGAAGGAAGATAATATTAGGAGGTCAAAAACCTCCTAATATTATCTTCCTATTAGGAGGTCAAAAGTTAAACATTTTTTACCTCCTAATATTATCTTCCTTCTATGACACGAATCCACATGTCTCTTTAAATGAGATGTTCCACCTTTTGACACAATTAGCTCATAAGGACCGCCATTGTATAACCATTCATCAATAGATGCAACTTCCCATATTGGATAAAAGTGCAAACCTATAGTCGCAAAAGTAGGAATGATGGCACCAGAAGTAGTATTGTTTCCATATTGTTTGTTCTTGTATATTCCTACTGGTTTTCCAAATTAATCCCGCGAATACATATACGCGATTTGACATTTTACCTTTACATATAAATAGGCTTTTTTATCAATCTTTATTTTTAACCAATTAACTACTAGTGTCATTTGAAGTTTTAAATTGAATTTATATCTTATCGGTGGATCTATTTATCTCAGTTTCAGTTCCATGGATTTGTTTTTTTTTCTTTAGTCAAATATTTGGTTTATTGGATTTGATATCATACAAAAATCTACAATTTAAGTATTGTATACGTTATTAGTCCGATCTTTTGTAGGAGCTACTCGTAATAATGAACTTTCAAAAGGAGTCAAACATTTTGACCCCTAATGTTATGAGAGGGAAGAATGAAATGACCGTAACATCTTATGACAACAATAAAATAAGGTATTTGATGGCTTCTATGGTAATTTGAGATGAACATCCACTGTCTATGGTTGATATTAAAAGGTTTAGGATTTTTTTTAATTTACAACAACCAACTTTTAAGGTTTCAAGTCGGAATACAGTGAAGAAGGTTATTTCAAATGATTTGTTTTGTGCATATTGTGAACTCAATTGTGAAGAATGAGTTGAAGATGATAAAGGAAGCAATAGATTCTATTTGGAATAGTGTAGTATATTAGAGTGCAACTCCTAAAAGAGTTGAGAAATTTGAAGTTGTATAAATTCTATGCATTCCAAGTACAAAGATGTTGGTTTTAGATTGTTTAACAAGATGAAACTTAGCCTTCAAGATGTTAGAGTCGGCAATCCAAAATTGTGAGGTGTTTACCATAATAAGGCAAAGAGATTCTTAATATACTTGCATTCCTATAGAAGATCAATAGGAGTTAGCTAGAGAACTTTATGCAAGGTTGGAATTATTATATAATGCGACTAAATTGTTCTCGGGAACAAAATATCTAATTTCGCACTATTGCTTTAGCATTATGTGTGAGATAAAGAAGACTTTATCTGATTGG
The DNA here is from genome assembly GCA_027478495.1 of Erythroxylum alaternifolium. Taxonomy (NCBI): domain Eukaryota; kingdom Viridiplantae; phylum Streptophyta; class Magnoliopsida; order Malpighiales; family Erythroxylaceae; genus Erythroxylum; species Erythroxylum alaternifolium. Next base: position 33,474,984 of record JANIIA010000001.1, read on the forward strand.
ATGTTTGACTCCAATTAGATTATTCAGATTACGACGAAGCAGATGATGAAGAAGTTGAATTCTTATTAGTCTATGGTTGGACATATTGTAGCAATGTTATATGTGTTGGACCAAAAATACAAGATAGAAGGGGTTATGTTTATTTATAATGCATTATATGATGATCGAGCCCAAGAGCATGTAAATATCATTAAACAATTCTAGTATCAATTGTTTAATGATTTTCAATTCAGAATGAAGAAAATTCATAATCGGGATCATAGTAGTTCAAGTTGTTCAACTCTAGCTTCAGTTTCAGGTTTATACTCATATTTTAGCCAAAGTTGATTACTTTCAATTTCAAAATTTATGAAAGAAAAGAAGGCTAGAACTTCGTACAATATGATGAAATTTGATAAATATTTGAACGAAAATTGTGTGCTTAAAGTTGAAGGTGAGAAAATATTATTATGGTGTAAAAGTTGTGGAAATAATTTTTAAGAGTTGTGGAAATAATTTTTCCATCATGCAAGTAATTGCACGAGACTTATCAGCAACTCTATCATCCATCGTTGCTTCAGAGTCTATTTTTAGTACTAGTGCTCAAGTTATTACTCCTCATTTTACTCGACTTCATCCTCATACTATGGAAGTCGTTTTGTATGCCCAAAGTTAGTTAAATGACGAAGATATTGTTGACAAATTCTTTTCCTTTTGATATATCAATTTCGTCTATTTTTTATAGTTTCTTACCTAATATTGTTTTTTAAATTTTCCTTTAATACAGACACAAGTATTAATGCTAAGATGACTAGTCATACTTATCAATCATCAAGTGAATATTATTTTGGTCAAATGTATGAAGATGGAGGTATATTTAGTTATTTATTAATTGTTAATATGTCCATACTATTCCTTTAATTTTAATACTATATTACTAAATATAATGGTTATGCATACAAATAAAGCGATGCCAACTAATGACGATCTTGATTACAACAATTAGCTCCTCTCTCAGTCTACCTTCTCCAGTCTCCAATATCTAGTCTTCAATCTCTGTCATAATATTATCTTAATTTTCGTAAATTGTATATCTATTTGTAAAATAATTTGGATAATCATATGTGTACATTTAAGATTACTATAGTTAATGAATTTAGTTTTGTCCTTTATCTCTTTTTTAATTAATGAATAATTTAAAGTAAATTTTGTTATCAGGTTGCTTATAAATTTTTTTTTACTATTAGGAAAATTCTAGAAAAGATGAATAGAAAATAAAATAAAAATAATATAAATGCCAAAATAGAATATGAGAAAATATGAGCTTCTTTCATTTTTTACAATCACATCCTCCATTAAAATTTGTAAAACCTTAAATTTTGTTAGTTAATTGAAATTCGTAATTATAATTAATTAAATATATCACTTCAATTATAATATTGGCTTTCATTTCTTACAATCACATTGTAGTGAATTTGATTTCATCTTCTTAATTTGATCACTATATGTAATTTATTATACATTTATTCATTATAAAATCTCAAAAATTTTTAATCAATTAAAATTCGTAATTATAATTAATTAAATATCTAGCTTCAATTATAATATTATTCTTTCTTTTCCTACAATCACATCATCCTTTATTAATGAATTTGATTTCATCTTATTAATTTTCATTATATGTAAGTTATTATATATTCATTCATTATAACATCTCAATTTTTTCTAGTAAATTAAAATTCATAATTATAATTAATTGAAATTTTCACTTCAATTATAATATTTTTCTTTCATTTTGTACAATCACATCCTTCTTCATTAATGAATTTGATTTCATGTTATTAATTTTATCACTATATGTAAGTTATTATATATTCATTCATTATAAAATCTTAAATTTTTCTAATCAAGTGAAATTTGTAAATGTAATTAATTGAATTGTGCACTTTAATTATAATATTTTTCTTTCATTTCCTAAATCACATCCTTTAATGAATTTACTTTCATCTTATTGATTTTGTCACTATATGTAAATTATTATATATTCAATCAATATAAAATCTCAAATTTTCGTAGTTAATTAAAATTCGAACTTGTAATTATTGAATTGATGACTTTAATTATAATATTTTTCTTTCATTTTTTATAATCACATCATCCTTTATTAATGAATTTAATTTTATCTTATTAAATTTATCAATATATCTAAGTTATTATAGATTCATTCATTATAAAATCTCAAAATTGCCTAATCAATTAAAATTCGTAATTGCAATTAATTAAATTATTGACTTCAATTATAATATTTTTCTTTCATTTCTTACAACTACGTCCTCTTTCATTTATGAATTTGATTCCATCTTGTTAATTTTATCACTATAAGTAAATTTTTATATATTCATTTATTATAAAATTTTAAATTTTCCTAATCAATTGAAATTTGTAATTGTAATTAATTGAATGACTCTTCAATTATAATATTTTTCTTTTGTTTCCTATATCATTCTTCGTTAATCAATTTAATTTCATCTAATTAATTTTATCACTATATGTACTTTTTTATACATTCATATATTATAAACTATCAAAATTTATAATTTTACTAATCAATTAAAATTTGTAACTTTAATTAATTGAACTGATAACTTTAATTTTAATCTTTTTATTTCGTTGCTTATAATTTTATCCTCAATTATTAATTAATTTAATTTTAAAATTAAATAAAAATAAAAAAGTATCCGGCTACTTCATCTGATGCGCCTGCCTCCAAAGATTCCCTGTACACAGTCAACACAGACCAGAAAGAAAGATCATTGGTAAACATAATAGCATAAAATTTGAGAGAATTTGCAACAGTACCTATGCCCACAGCATACTTATTCTGCACCACTATAACATGAAGCTAGAAATTGAAAAGTAATCTGGTAGCAGATAATTACTTATTCAAACAGGACATCAGTTGCTTTCGAATCATTGAAGTACAGATATTACCAAACTGCTTCCTTTTACCTGGTTAGAAATATAGGTACAAATATAAGCGACTCATTGAAGTTTGATATTCCAAGCATATGCAAAATTCATCAGTCAATGAAAAGGCCTTCCAGGTCCGAAAACCTGTATGCATGAAAACATTTCAGAACAAGGACAAGGATTTAATCAATTGAATGTCTTGCACGTTGACATATCAACGGACATCAGATTTTCATTACATTATTCAAGTGTTGATACATGCCAGTAATCAATTAAATACTGGATGGCAGACTGCATCAATACCTGTCACAGTCAATGCTAATATCATCAGCTAAAAAGGATGGTCATTAACCGAAAATATAGAGCATTAGTAGCATCTGGAAATTATAAATGAATCATTTATAAAAACAAAATTTTCAAGAACAAAAACCCTCACGAACTGGCGCACAATTGGAATAATTCCCCAATGATCAATGAACTTCAATCCCCAGAGACACCAGAGAGCTTGCTAGACAAGTTCCTGCATTACATATATTAAATGATCACCAGCAGAGCATGAACAAATATTGTAGGACATGGATTTTCATACTAACTAAAAATCACTACCAGCTTGAATGTCCATTACTTGATGGGTTACCAAAAATACTTGCTCAGTTTATCAGAAGCATACCCTTTAGGAGCAGTTAGCTGATCTATCATATCAATTGCCCACTCTTGCAATCAGCTTTTGAAACAGCTAGGGCTAAAATATTCAGGCTGACAGCAGCAGAACATGTGCTGAAATGTTCAGGCTGACAGCAGCAGAATATGTCACTCTTCCATTGACCACTCTACCAAGTTCGTTTCCTTTTGTACAACCCTCTCAACATCCTTTCGGTGTCAACCTTCTTTCCCAGTCTAGCAAAAGAAGAACTGATACAACCAAGAGTAATTTCTGAAGGGATGAAACCTTTCTTTTTCATTTCTATAAATAATACTTTTGCCTCTGTCTGATATATGTTTTTTAATCTTCTGTCCAGCCCCCTTTGTTCAGATAATTTGCACCAGCCACAGATCAGTATGTTGTAAGTGAACGAATTTGGGGATACCCCTATCACTTCCATTGCATTGAAATATTTTCTAGCATTGTCCATGTCTCCCAACTTGGCAAGATCACCAATGATTACATTATATGTGCTAGTTTTTGGCACAAAGCCTTTGGAAATCATTTCACAATAAAGTTTTTTGGCTTCCTCCTGCTTTCCAATTTTGCAATAACCACAAATCAATGTGTCATAAGTTGAAGCATCAGGATTCAAGCCATAATCTTTCATCTTAGAATACAATTTTTCTGCCTCTTCATGCAATTTCTCTCCCTCAACATGCAACTTTGCTGATAAGAGACCACGGAAAAGCAGATTGTGAGTTACAATGTTGACAGAAACTCCTTCATTCAACATTTGAGAATATATGGCCAAAGCCATATTAATGCAACTCCTTTCACAATATCCACGAATGAGGGCATTGTATGTCAATGCATCTGCTGAAATTCCATCTCGGTTCATGTTTTCAACTACTGATCTGGCTTTCTTTGTCATACCTAGCCTGCATAGGACTATGACAAGATTATTATAAACTTCCTTATTCACTCTAAGTCTCATGCCAATGAGTCGCTCATGCATTTTGAAAATTGAGTCAGCCTTTCGACTTCTTGAAGTTGCAGCAAGTAAAACCTTATGGGTAGTGGGGTTTGGATAAATCCCCTCAACCACCATCACTTTCAAAATGTCAATAGCTTTCTCAATGTTCCCTGCCTTACAAAATCCTTCAACAAGAGTATTGCAAGTTATGATGTTGTACTTTATCCCATGAGTTTTCATTTTATTCCATAATTCAACTGCACTGTCTAGTTTCCCCAGCTTGCAATATGCATTAATCATGGTATTGTAGGTTACAGTGTCTGGAGCTAAACCCATGTTTTTCATCTCATGAAAAACAGATTTTGCTTCATACTCGCCAAGCTTCCAGAGACCATTTATTAACACATTATAAGCAACAACATCTAACATACCTTTTCTGCTCATTTTCTCAGCAACACTCAAAGCAGCTGACTCATTCCTGACCTTAAAATACCCATCCATTAGAGATGTGTAGTTAACATGATCAAGAGACAAGCCTCCAGACACCATATCTTCAACTAATTCCTCAACTTCTTCCATTTTTCCACCTCTTTTTAAGTTGTTTATAAAAGCATCAAGTACACTGTTATTGTCTTTTACTCCACTCAATTTCATTTGATCATAAAGATCAAAAGCACGTCCATGCTGTCCTACCTTGAGACAGTTGTCAATAAGCATTGTATAAATATGCGGATTCGGAGAAATATTCGCCTCTAACATCTTCTTCAACATATTAACAGCTGCTTCTAGCATTCCTTTCTTTACATATCCATTGATCATACATGAATAAGTTACAACATTTGGAATGACATATCTTTCCTCCATTTCTTGCAAAAGGGCCTCAGCACCGTCCATGTCTCCGAATTTGCAAGATCCATCGATCAATGTGGTGTATACAACCAAATCAAAGGAAATTCCACGCACTACCATTTGACATTGATAGGCAAAAGCTTCCCATGCACACCCTACTTTAAATAACGAATTAACCAATGTACTATATGCAATATGATTTGGATTCATGCCCATTTCCTCCATCTTCATTATTAGTATCTTGGCCTCTGACAACCTCCCAAATTTACAAAAACCATTAACAATTGAAGTGTATGTAACTACATCAGGCAAGAAGCCACTCATAATCATTTCCTTGTACAAAACGAGAGCTTTGTCAAGGTCATGTTGGTTACAATATGCACTAATAAAAGTGGTGTAGGTAACAAGATTTGGTTCCAAATTCACATTGCAACCTGTACAACTTATATCATCAATAGATAAAAACTCTTTTGTAGATCCCAAAATTTCATCAATTATAGCTTTTGCTTTATCAAAATTACCTCTTTTGCAAAACCCATTAACCAAAGTATTATAGCTAACAATATCAGGCAACAAACCTTCTTTCTTCATTCTTTCCAACAGTTCAAGTGCATAAGTCATGTCTCCAATTTCAGAAAACCCACAAATTAAAGTATTGTACCCTATAAGATCCTTGGGTATCCCTCCAATTGCTAAATTATCCATGAGCCACTCCCCATATCTAACCAATCCAACTCCAATAAACCCTTTAACCAATATATTACAAGTAAAAGAATCAAATAAAGTATCTTTCTTCACCATTGTGGACAGCAAACCAAAAGCCTGATTGACAAAACCTTTCTCACAAAAACCCCAAATAACAGTGTTGTATGTAACAGTATCAACCTCAAAATCAACTTTTCTAAGAAAATCCAAAGCCTTAGTCAAGTTGCCAATTTTGCACAAGGCGTGAACCAATACATTGCAAGTGCAAACATTAGGCAACACGCCACAAGACAACATCTCCGAATATACATTCAATACCTGAAAAACCAGGCCAGAGACATTAAAGTTGTTAAGGAGACGATTCCAATGTAGGACAACGGGAACAATACTGTGCTTCCTCATGACGTAGAATGCGTCCACTGCCTTAGACAGCCTGCCGCAGGTGAGATAGAGGTGTATGAGGGTGTTAAAAAAGGAGGCATAAAGATTGGCTTTCGAGGATGGAATCGCCACATAACAATAATTATTACGAGAAGTGATGTGAAGATTTTGGCAGGGTGGATTAGAAGTAGTAGCGTTGGCGAGGTGTGGATTTTGGATTGACGAGTGTGATAGATAGTTTAACACACTCCTCCTAGGATTTGCCAAACACTTCATCAACATCGCAGCTGATAGGATGTATTCCGAGGAGCCTGAGTGTACCAACGCCCGAACTGAAAGAGAAACCTAAACCTGAAACTGAACCAGAATCCACCAACTATTTGCACGAGGACATAACATAGTCATTCTTATAAAATTATGTTAACTAGATAGTTTTTATTTTCTGTACAGTTTTTCTATAATTTTATTTATTATTAATTAAATATATATTATTTAATATATTTATTATT
>JANIIA010000001.1:33543132-33553285 GCA_027478495.1 Erythroxylum alaternifolium
CATGTCCCATGCAATTATGTGCACAATATTTGAACGATATGCAAGTTGAAATGAATGATCTTCTTTTATGCTAAACTCTGAATAAATGTTTATCTTTTGAATGAGTAACTGTGAAATATGTGTTGTATTTATGTAATCCGGTGAATTCATCAATGTTTTTTCACTCATTGACTTCGCAAAACTCATCAAAAATTACACCGTGGCTTTTCAGGTACGAGACAGGAGACGTAAATTTTAGTCAGGACATAAAGTTTCTATGGATAGAGAAATGGATCAGAGGTTTGTCAGCTGACTCCTGAAGGAATATAGTTTTTGCTATTTTGTAGCTTATTAGAACCTGTATCAAGGTTTGTAAACATTTGTTGATAGCAACAATGTAAACTTTATAAATGAATGGAACGAATATTTTTAAGAAAGACTTATAGTGATTTTTCGAGTATGTTAGATGATGCCATGTGTAAGTTAGAATTATTATTGCTCCAACATACCATTATCGTAGGTTATATTCCTAAAAGCTTAGGTATGTACCCTATAGTAGTGGGATTTTGCATCTACATACAAGAGAAAGTTAGGGAGTTTCTAAACCTCACCTAGAGGGATATGACTGTGAGTGAATATGAACTGAAGTTCACCCAGCTTTCACGATATGCAGTAAACATTGTGGCGAATAAAGAAGACAAGTGTCGCAAGTTTGAGGGAGGTCTTTATTTGGGGATCAAAGAGAAAGTCTTGATCCACAATTTCTGTGACTACCAACAGTTGGTAGATGTTGCACTCCAGACTGAGAAACTGGAGAATATAAAGAATGAAGTGAGCAAGAAGAGGAAGAACAGGGAGCAGTTTTCCAAGAAGGGGATGAGTACTGGAATGCCTAAGAGGAGTGTGAAAAGCTTCCATACACAAAGTAAGGTGGGAAGTAGTGCTTCTGGGAAGAACAAGCAAGCAAAGGTAGTGTCAGTGCAAGCCTCAATAGTAGGAGGCAATAGCAAGGTGGAGAAGAGCAGAAACAAGAACCCCCAATGTGAGCATTGTGGGAAGCTGTACAGGGGAGAATGTGTCAAGTTACTGGGAGCATGTTTTCTATGTAGAGAGAAGGGACATATGATCAGGGATTGTCCCCAAGTAACAAGACAGGAGAGATCGCAGTTTCAAGCCCCAAGAAGAGCAGAAACAGTGGAAACCAGGCCAGTTGTTGAAGTGGGCAGTTTTGGAGTTACAAAGAAGGTTGTTCCTCCAGGAAGGCTAAGGGGTCAGACATAGGCAAGAGTGCAGAAAGGAAGCTGCAGCTACACCAGAGGTTGTCACGGGTATGGCTCAGTTGTTTGATTCAGCAGTGTACTTACTAATTGATTCTGGTTCCACACATTCTTTTGTTTCTGCAAGCATGACATTACATGATGTTGATTTGATGCCTTTGGATAACCCTTTGATTGTTAGTACTCCTTTAGGGAGGAATATGATAATCAGTCAAGTGTATAAGGACTGTGAACTCTTCATTGAAGGTGCTAGACTGGTCGTGGATCTCCTACCTCTAGACCTAAAAGGTTTAGATGTTATACTTGGAATGGATGTCATAGAAAAGTATCAAGCGAAGTTGGATTGTGGTCTCAAGGAAGTACAGTTTGATCTAGGCAACGGTGAGAAAGTGACTTTCAAAGGAGATAGGAGAGCACCAGAACCCAGAATTATTTCTACTTTGCTAGCTGACAGGATGATGGAAAGGGGGTGTGAAGCCTTCTTGGAACATGTTGTTGATGATGATGTGAATGAAAGGAATTTAAAGGATTTTCCAATTGTAAAGGAATTTCCAGATGTGTTTTTAGAAGGATTATCTAATTTGCCACCGATAAGGGAAATCGAGTTTGCCATTGACTTGATTCTGTGAACCGCATCTATTTCTATACCACCGTATAGGATGGCTCCAGCTGAACTGAAAGAGCTTAAGGAATAATTGGAGGAACTGTTAGAGAAAGGGTACATAAGGCCAAGTTCATCACCTTGGGGAGCGCCTGTTATATTTGTCAAGAAGAAGGATGGGACATGGTGGATGTGTATAGATTATCGGAGACTCAACAAAGTAACCATTAAGAATAAGTATCCTCTACCTCGGATTGATGATCTATTTGACCAGCTACAGGGAGCGACGGTCTTTTCCAAGATTGATCTCAGGTCAGGTTATCAATTATGCTTGAGAATAAAGTTCAACAAAACAAACCAAGAATAATCCCTAGAATGGATTTAGAAATCTATAATCATGTTTAACATCATAATAATCCAAATAAACATCCAAGAAAATGAAATAAATAAAGGGTAAAGAAAGAAAAACAAGTTTGTATCTTGATATGAAAATATAGAATTTCTGGAACTTATCTTGATATCTCCTTTTTTTATCTTATTTAATATTGTGGCTACAGACTTTTTTGGTGTTTTTTTCCTTAAACATTTCTCAAGGCTTCTTGGTTGTTTCTAGGGTTTTCCCACTTAATTTGGTTCTAAAAATAGCCCCAAACATTAAAAATACAAAAAAATCTCTAGTTGGAAAAGCCAAAATTTGATAGAATTTGCTATCTACCACTCCTATCATTGTCATGGGGGTTCCATGACTGTGTCCTGCTTCCATGCTTCTAGTTCTTCTATTTTCTTTAATTTCCTCTTTCCATTCACTCATAAACACATCAAACACACCTTGAAACATAAAATTAAAACCAACTTCTTTCTCTAAACCACTCAAACAATTAAAACACATAAAAACACTAACAATAACACAGTTCTAAGTACCAAATGCATGATTATCATCCAAACAACACTTCAAACACATAGAAAACATACTATAATTTACACTTATCAACATCTTCATACTTAAACCTTTGCTTGTCCCCAACCAGTGCTAAAACCAAAAACAAACAAAACACAAAAACACACAATCAAGTAAAATGCAACAATGGTACCATGGCACCAATTTTATGGAATTAACTTAACCTTGAACATCAAACATCTTTTTATATTTTTTTAACGATCACCTAGTCTTTTGACAAAAAGGAAAAAAAATTCATGAATGTTGTCCGATTACTCAACTAGGTTGTGTTTTTTATTTAGGTTGCTTGAAGTGTCATTTTTGTCTTTTGACTTGAAGACAAACATTTTGTCATGAATGTACGTAGTTAATCAGCTATATCATAACTCTCAATTGGTTACTAGCTCTATTCTTAACCCAACTTTATGAAAAAGGGCCAACATAACAGGAATTTTATTTAACACTTTTTTTCATTTAATTTCTTAGCCTACCTTATTTCTTCTTAGTTAATCACAAAGGGTACTAATGATGCTACCAATGTAATTGATAGTAATTATAAATGTATCCAAACAAGTATCAAAAACTAAGAAATTTAACAAATAAGTATCAATATAAGATATTAGAACTTATTTAGGCCGAATTAGCATTTAATTAGAATTAGTTGTAATTTTGATTAAAGTTTAACAAAATTAGAATTATATTTTAATGAAATTACTAGGAGGTCCAAATCCTATTATAAATAGGCCTAAGGTCTAAAGGAATTAGAAGTTCTTGCTTGCCCTTACTTACACCACTTCTAGACATGTGGATACTATTAAAGTTTGAACATATGTATGGATAAGGTGGTTATGATGAACTAGTTTCAAATATGGTTCGAGGGAAGCTATAAGAAAAAGGAATAATATACTAAATTAGGTGCAATTTCTGTTTATTTTTTACTTTGCTCATGCATCAATCATATTGTATAATCACAAATGATCTTGGAATTTAGAAAATTAAATCAAAATCTTTTTCTCTTATTCCATTTCTCGAGAAATTAGATCATGCCTTGAGTTCCCAATAGTGGCACAAGAGCCATCATTAATTATATAATTTGATTTTATTGATAATTAAGTTTGAAATCGAGTGAACAAATGCTACAAACCCTACAAATTAGATTTAGATATAAATATTCTTTAAAAATGATAATTTAAAGAATTCTGGCCGTCCAAAGTCTTTAGAAGTTTACTAAGATTAATTTGAACATGTTTAATAAATATGGATATTTTTTAGCATCCTTTCTACCATGATAGCCATTAAAGGCACTTTCAAGAGTTGCAAGCCCTCATCTTATAGAAATAAGTTAGATTTGATTTGTCTTTGTGTAGAAAATTAGCTATATCACTATTCATCAAACCATTAACCATGCTTAGAAAAAAAGGTCCAAATTTAGTTTATCATACCCATAACCCATTATAAGCTTCATATGCTATAAAAATCCTAAAACTAATAAAGTGCTTTGTATTGATGTAGAGATGTTGGTTAAAAAGTATAGTACATTTTATACCATTATTTTATATTATTTATGCAATACACTTGGGTTAAATTATTGCATTTTCTTATTGATTATTTAAGTCTTTTAATTTTATATTTTATATCTAAAAAGGGTTTTAATTGTGCTAAATACTTTTTTGTAAGCTTGTTGGACTTAGAGGAAGAAAATCTAGCCAAAAAATGAAATAAACAACCAAAATTCTAGTAGTTAGGAGAGTCCAAAACAAAACCAAGAGAACAAGCTTAAAACACGTTTGGGAGGAGATAAAACGCATAGCACAAGACCAAAAGACAGCTAAGGAGAAAACTAAATAAGATCAAAATGACAACAGATCAAGATGAAAAGAGGGGGAAGATTAAAACATCTAACACGTCAACAATAAATGGGAAGAAGGAAGCAACAAACGCAACAACCTAGCTATATTTATTGTTCTTATACTTAATTTGAATCAAGAGATTGAATCAAGATATTTTTTTAAGTTGCGAAAAGGGAGTTGACACCTCAATAGACTTATAAATATTTAGCATTAAAGAGAGATTTTAATTGTGAGTTAATTATCCTTAGGATTGTTTTAACTCTAATTGAGTAATTAGGAGTAGTTTTGAGAGATCAATAATTGCAACTTAACTATTATCCATATCAATTAGGATTACTTGATTAGACCTTGAGAGAGGATAATAAAAGCCTTTGGATATCTAGCATTAAGCACAGTTGAATTCATAAGGTAAAAGGAAGACAAAACAAGGATAAAATAATCCCTAAATTTACATTATTGAGTAACTTCATTTTCATTGTTATCTTTTACCCATTTAGTTATGAACCTTTGTTAGTTTACTTTAATTTTTAGTTAATATCTTTTATTACCTGAGATGAAGTGTAGTTCAAATTCTTATGTTACTATATTCAATCTTTGTGGGTTCGATATCAGTTGTACTATAACATAGGACACATATGGACACATATACTTGTAGCATGAAACAAGAAAACATATATTGAATGGTTTCCATTTTATGGATGTCTATGGACATTCCCTTCCCAAATATTGAATGCCATAGATAATCCAGTTGCTTCACTGTAAACATATATTTGCTCCCTTTGATGAACAGTTATTGTTGTTGTTGTTGTAGTACACCAAGGATCCTACAAAAGTGCTCTAAATGTTGCTAGAAACTGCTACTGGAAATTAGAAGGTCATCAAAGAAAACCAACAAGAATTTATGTAAATAAGAATTGACAAAATCATTAATAAGGCCTTGAAAAATGGAGGAAGTATTCATAAGTCTGAACGACATCTTTAGAAATTCGAAATCCCTTTCATTTATTTGGAACGGTAAACCAACGATCTGTTTCAATTCAAAGCATTTGTTGGAGGTATATCTCAGGACGACAAAGCACAGTTCTCTTAATATTGGTAGAAATCTTTTGGCACAACTTCGCCTCCCATGGCTCTCCATAGTTCAAGATATACAAAAAGTTCGAAGTATGAGCTTAGCAACATGAACCTCAAAAGTGATAGTTTTAAGTGGGTAATTGACAATGAAATAAAGATCTTACATCAGGAATGAGTATTCTTTCTAAAATGGAATTAAGTTTCAGGAGATCAACCTAAACTTCATTTCAGAAATTATCGATCATAACTTTTTGAACCGTAACTGCTTTTTATAAAAATGTTTTAAACAAGAAAAGGCATAAAGTAGCCGTGAAATTAATATGACTAGAATGTCAGCTTGGTATCTAATTTTCCTTAACTTATAGTGCACGTGATTCATGTACAACCCTTCTGATACAGTGACAGCCAAAAAGAAATTTCCTTTTTCTTGAGAGATTCATGTTCCTAGCAATCTTATAATATTTCCCTCATCGTATCTGAAACTTCAAAGCCTACTAAAACTTAATTAAGGTCCTGTGCTCACCGTTCAGGTTTTGCAACATTTTTTTTAACAAAATATTAATGATCTACAAAACAATAAGAAGCCAGGTGAAGTTTATTTATTTATTTCTTTAATCCTGCTTGACTTGATAAAGTTTAAAAATAATGAAATTGTGGTTGTAAAGTTTTGCAGTAGGTAAATTTGCCAAAAAAAGTAAGTAAAGAAAGAATGCAGGAATAATCGGTATATATATAATAGATACAACAGCCGTCTCTAAGTACCTTACTAAAACAAGTTAATCCAGAGCTATCTTCTCGCAGTCTATTAACCTCGTATATCGAAGCAAAAAGTATTCTATGTAGCAGACGTAGCGTCATTTGATCTTGCCTAATGGGTTGGCTAAGGAGTTACACAATCGGTCTATATATCTGTATGAATATATACATATATGCATAGATCACTACAACAAATTGGTTCTTTCGTAACGAAAATAAATATTGCTAAAAAAAGAAATCGTCACAAATATTAATTTGCGACAATTTTATGTCATCACCCAAATCGTCACTGAATCCCTGTCGCAAAACAAACTAAGAGTCTGCATCTGAGTCCCTACTACTAACATATGTAGAACCTAGCATTTGCTTAACCAATTTTTAAAGCTTGCTAACTTCTTTTAGTCCACGATTTAACTTGTCTTCTGTACATTGTAATTTTGTCTTCAATGCATGGTTCTTCTTTTGAAGCGCTGTCACATATGCTGGTCGTGACGAAGAGGCACCAACAGGCTTAGGGTCATATCTAAGACCTTTGATATAGCCCGATCATGTACCAAAGACATTGTTGCAAATGTCATCGACATTGGGCTGATTTCCCTTAGCCAATGATGTCTGCAACAACTCCTGCATCTTTTCCTACAATGTTAAGTAGAAAATCTAGTTAACTAAAAACTTATTAGTTAATAATATATAGAAAAATAAATTGTAATATTAATTTATTTGTACTTACATAATTACTTTGTGCCTCTTCAAACGTCCAGCCTTGACCTTCCTTGTAGTGTGTGTGCTTCTATAGTGTGATCCTATCACTCTCTTGCCTTTGGAGTTCTGTTTGACTCTATAATATGAATTTAAAAAAATTATAACCAATTAGAATTTATTGTATTAAAAATAGAATAATAAATTGAAAACGTTACACTTACTAATTCTTGTCGAACAACGATAAATGATCTAGAGCCGGCGTTATGAAGAATCATCATTAAGGCTCTGTTGGCCTTAGCTTTAGAACATTTTTCCTAAATTAAGAGAAGTAGTTATGAGATCTATAAACGTAATTAATGGAAGGAAATATGAAGAGGAAAAAACAAACCTGAACCTTCGCTGAAGCCCAATAATCACACAATTTATTCCAATTTTCTTCAATCTCTCGTTCTGGCATATGTTTCCGTGTCTCTTCATCGAAAGAAAAAGACTGATAATATTTATGAAGTCGATATCAGTGATCCTTCACCCTTTGTTTCAACAGTGAATTAACACTGCTTGAAACCTCAGGCGTGTCGATATTAACGATATTGAGCTTCATATGTGAAAACACGTATTAGATAAGTTATTAATTTAGTTAAGTAAAATTGCAATACATATAATGAAATGAATTGAAATATTACCAAAATTTTATCCAAAGCATTTTGTAGTAAATTGTCTTCTTTCAACTGCCTAATATGCTGAAGCCAAGGCATCTCATTCCGAACAACAATGCCCAACTCACTGGCCAATTTTGCTACTTGGATCTTATCCATTGGGCACCCTTGCATTGGATCAATCGTCACTAACAACTTGAAATTCATTGTAACATTTCTTTCAACTGCCTAATATGTTGAAGGCAAGGCAACTCATTCCGAACAACAACGCCTAACTCAGTGGCCAATTTTGCTGCTTGCATCTTATCCAATAGGCACCCTTACGTCAAGTCAATCGTCACTAGCAACTTGAAATTCATTACAACATTCATCCGTTGCAACTCAACTCCTTTTGTAACCTAACAAAATAATGATAAAAACTCACTAAACATGTAATCCAAGCATAAATGTAAATATGTTTGGTTATCAAAAACATACCTAAAGATTCCTCATGACTACCAGACAATGTTGGTAAAGGTTGTTGTTGCTGACTTCCCTCATTTGATGATGCAATTGCTAGTTGTTCTGTGGGAGAAACTTCATCTACCATCACCACTCTCTTTCTTTTGTTTCGTCCAGGTGCTATTATAATGAACCTGTGTAAAATGAATTATGAACATAATCTATAATTGTAATTGCAAAATAAAATTAACATTTTGTGAAACATTAAATCTATGCTTAATTAACATAACTAAAACATCAATAATATAAAGCAATTATCTTATTAACATTTGAAATAATACAAACAATGAAACTTACATTCAATCATTATGATCAAAATGAAGAAAATCATCATCATTAAGTACATTATTGGGAGATTCTTTATCACTAATATATTCTAGCAAAGTATCGTCATTTTCATTGAAGTCATCCTAAGTATAGTCTTCATCTGTTTGTAAGATAAGATGGGGTTAGACTTCATCCAGTTGAACTATATTGAGCTCGACATCTCTCCTATGGAATGATGATATATCTGTATCTTCTATTGGAATACCTTCGTTGTTGATCTCCAATTCAATATTTTGATAGACTTCATTAGCATCTTCATCCAATTCACCAATATCCCTTTCACAAAAATCAAAGACATTCCTTTGTTGAAACTTTTGAACAACCTTCCAATTGCTACCCAATACAGTATCTTTGAGGTAGAAAACTTGTTTGGCTTGACTTGCAAGGACAAAATGATCATTATCATACCATGTCTTACTAACTTTTATGCTAGTAATATACTCTTTCACTCTTATGTCAGTTAGATCAAACCATTTGCATTTAAGTAGAACAACCTTCTTATCCTTGATGTAGTGCAACTTTATAACTTCATGACACTGTAGAAGTCAATGATTTCGTCATCATGACAACCTTTAACGACAACCCCACTATTTTGACCTCTAACTTGACTATCTGGATCTTTTATGTGATATCTCACCCCATTAACAATGCAACCTATGTATTTCTTCCCACAAATATGAGGCCCACATGCTTAACTATATAATGTTGTTATCGCTTCTTGCATGTTATGGTTATGTAACCGTATTATCTGTACGACAAATTAAAAATAAATATGAGAATGAGACATATTCTCATATTTTCATAATATGTAATTACTATGAAACTTACTCGATTTCTAAACCATGATATAAACTTTTGCCTATGTCTTTCTTCAACATTAATGATCACTTTGCTGCGAATTGTGTCTTTGTGCTCTCTATTGAAAAAAAACACAGTAAGATCTCAAGTTAATGAAGAAAATTGTAATATGATTGTTTGAATGAAAAGGAATATACCTACTCCATGTATGTATCAATGTTCTCGCAATTATTCAAAATATACCAATGGGTAATTTTGAATTCGTCTTTAGTTAACTCGACATATTTACCTGCACCAAGTGACCTAACTTTTTGGGAGAAAATAAACAACCGACCATCGTCATTAAAATCAAAGTTACGTTCTGGTCTGTTAAATCTTGTCTCCACATTAGTTAAGTACATTGAACAAAAAGTCAAGCATTCATTTGCTATATAAACCTATGCAATAGACCCCTCTGGTTAAGCTCTATTACGTACATAATGCTTAAGAAAGCATAAAAACCTGAACATAAACAATTATAAACTTAGGAATTGTTACAAACAAATAATATAGGCAAAACTTGTTGAATTTAATATGAATTACCTTTCAATTGAAAACATCCAACGAAATTGAATCGGTCCACTAAGTTTTGCTTCATATGGTAACTGAATTGCCAAATGAACCATAACATCAAAAATTGATTGGGGGGGGGGGGG
>JANIIA010000001.1:33562509-33572646 GCA_027478495.1 Erythroxylum alaternifolium
TTTTTGCAATGTTAGTAAATACTAATGATTAATTAATACTATTGTTTTAAGTCTTAAAAATATGTTGTGAGTTTTTAATTCCAAATAACACGTTGTAAACGTTCAAAACAAATCTCCAATAAAACATATCTTAACTACAATAGATTATAAAAACGTTAGTTTAATAATTTATGAAAATATCAATCATTTAGTGACAATTTTTGGAAATCGTCACTAAATGTAAACATTCAGCAACATTTCCAAAAATTTGTCACTAAATGTTAAACATTTAGTGGCGATTTTGAAATATCATCTTTGAATGTTTGATATTTAGCAACGATTAAACGCAGTTGTCGCTGAATGTATAATGTTTTGTGATGAATTATCAATTTTGTCACCAAATATTGACTATTTGGTGATGTTTGGTAATATCGTCACAAAATACATAACATTTAGTGACCATTTATGAAGATCGTCTCAAATTGTTTGTAAAGTTATGGTGACGTTTACAGGTTGTGTCGCGATTGCACTATTTGGCGATGAATACTGTCAATCATCACCCATTGGTCTCGATTATGCGACGATTTTACTTGAACGTCACTAAAGTTTTTCCCTTGGATGACGCTTCTTGGTTTCGTCACTAAAACTTAACATTTAGTGACGAATGATACATTTCGTCGCAAAAGATTGTCTTTTTACGACAAATATTTTTTGTCGTAAAAAACAACGTCAGGAAATGCTTCCTTTGTTGTAGTGTATATAATGAAAATAGAGAAATAGAAAGCATGCGATTATTTATCACTACAACAAAAAAGGACCTTTGGCTGTCTATGTTTTAATTTTGTAACAAAAAACTATTAGCGATGTTTTGAGAAATCGCCACCAATAACTTTTGTCTACATTTAGTTTTTGTATGTAAAATCTATTAGCTACATTTCCAGAAATGTAGTTAAAAGTAAAAGTTTTTGGAAATGTAGCCAAATGGTTTAGCTACGTTTTGTAAAATGTAGTCAAAATTTTAATTTACATTTTAACGAAATGTTATATGAGGTTGAATTATAATTATTTGTTACATTTTTAGTCCATATTAGTGTATATAATATTTGCATTTTTTGTTGTTGTTAATTTATTATACAAAAACATCATAAAAAAATAATTGATAATTTGAAGCATTGAATATAAAAATTAAAATATCATTAGATTTGTTTGTGTTCAAGATTTTAATTACAACTTCATTAATAATTATATACGAAATAATAAATATAGAAATCGATTTACAAGTTATAATACAAATCACTCAGCCCCGTTGCTTCTTCTTCAAATTTGTAATCTAAGAAAAAGTGTTAAATTTAAACTATAATAAAAACATGAATTAAATGAAAAAATTATAAAAGACGTAATTAATACCATTCACTTTCATCTTCACTACTTGGATAATTCAAGTCAAGTAATTTTTTGAGGTATTTTCAAGCTTAACCAACTTTTTTTTTCAGTATTTTGTAATTGAACCTTAAGCGACTTGTTTTCCTCTTTAAGACCTTGAATGCATGTGGATCTTGATGAGGATGAAACATTTGGCTTAGGCCCAAACCTAAGACTTTTGATATAATTGGAACAAGTACCAAGCACGGTATTGCAAATGTCTTCTATATTTACCTCATTCCCCTCAGACATTGATTTTTATAATAACTCTTGCATCTTATTTTAAAATTTAAAAAGAAAAATCAATATTCAATGCAAATATTATTAGTTAGTGCTACATAAATAAATAAAGTCAAAATTTAAATAAATTTTTATACTTACATAGTTATATTCTACTTCTCCTGGCATCCACCCTTGACCTTCCTTATAGTGAGTGGCTTTGTATAGTGTGATTCTATCACAATCTTATCCATGTAGTTCCTTCTCACTCTATTTTATGAAAAAAATACAAGGCACAATAGATAATATATTGTTTATTAAAATAAATATAACTTATAAATAAAGAGCTTATATATTCATTACGGGCAACTATAAACAATTTGGAGCCTTAATTGTGAGGAGTTTTCATTTTCCCTTTGTTGAATTTTTCCTTTTCACATTTTTTCTAAATAAAGAAACAAAAGATTGTCATTAAATCATCTAACAAGATTAATGGAAGTAAATCTAAAGAGAAAAAAAACAAACTTAAACTTTGGGAGAGACCTAATAATCGCACAAATTACTCCAATTTTCTATAGACATTTTTTCGGGAACATGTTTCCTTACCTCTATATTGGAAAGAAAAGATTTGTAATATTGATACAACATATAAAAAAAATCTATGGCCCCTTTTTTTCAACAACAAAGTCACATAATTTAAAACATCAAGGTTATCAATATTGATGTTATTCATTTTCATCTGTGAAAAATAAGTAAAAGTGAAATTAATCTTAAAATAAGTGAAAACATTTACATATAGTTAAATAAATTTAAAATTAACGAAAAATTTATCCAAAGCATTTTCAACCAAGTTGTCTTCCTTCATGTCCTTAGTATGCTTCAGGTAAGGTAATTCTGTTTTCATAATAATCCTCAACTCACTTGACAATTTTGTAGATTGTATTTTGTTTAGGGGAGGACCTTACGAAGTATCAATATGTACTAACAACTTGCTATTCATTATAACATTCATTAGTTGCAACTCACAACCTCTAGTTGTACCTCTCATCTTTTTGTGATGTTGGCATTGCAACCTGACAACAAATGAATAACGATGAGAAAATACACATCATACATGTAATTATATATTTAAGTATGTCTATTTGTAGGTGTTAAAGATTAACAAACCTATAGATCTCTTTATACTAGTTGATTCATTGTTGTTTGATGAAGAATAAGATTATTGCTAATTTGCTTAATAAAGCCTTACAGATTGCCTCGGATTGTAATTCCCACGTTCGTGCATAATTCCCACAAGCATGGGAATTTGCATGATTCGCACGAGCATGGGAATTTGTCATAGACGCATCTCTCATTTTCTTCTGTAATTCCTACATGACATGGGAATTTGCATGATTCCCACGAACGTGGGAATTTATAACAGATGCACTCCTCATTTCTTCTCCTCTTTGATCTTTAGTTCACCCTCCAAGTTGCTCCTTCCTTTTTCCTACATAAAAATAACTCCAAGACATACAAATATAACCAATATTCTACACTTATTGATGTTACTCACTTGTTCTTCCTTTTTCTTTTCTTTTCTGCTCTTTTTTCTCATTTTTCATATATATATATATATATATATATAATATTCATACATGGAAGAACTATGAATACAAAAGCAACTATATACACTTTAATCCACAGGCAGAAATATACTTAACTCAACTTGGAAAATTTTTTAACACAATCCCAACTAATGTATTACTTAATACTTTACTAAGCTTATGAAGGGGTAGGATAATGGGGTTTAAAGTTTTAAAAATTTGGGTGTTTTCAAGAAACAAAAGGTTAAGGCTCAATGGGGGGTAGCAAAGGATTATCAGTAGGTAGGTCATTTAAGTTGAGGGTTAATAAAAAAAGGGCCTAAATCATCTCCATTAAGCATGCATCTAGTAGACTCAAACCGATTCAAAGCAAGTTTTGAAAGTAGTAACCTAATGAAGTAACACTCAATAAAGAAATAATATGACTATAGATGGAGTCATATGGCTCAATCCTCACTTTGGCTCAAGTGAAAACTGATTATGCATCTCTACACTACCTCATTGTCCAAATGTCAATTTTTGACTAAGCTTATGAAACCAGCTACTTTTCATCACTCTATATGGTTCACTTTCTACTCAAGTAGCTTAATTTGAGTTCAAGCATGCATTCAATCTAATTCCAACTAAATGACAGAATCTCATGGCCATATTCATCAGAGTGACTTAAGTGTAGTTCCATTGTTAACAGAAAACACCATTACTAACACCAAGCACGTGATATGCCTAATATGCATCCTACTCAAGACAATGCGCACAATGCAATTATGAACATCAATGTCACCTCCCTACACTTTAAGATCACATTGTCCTCAATGTGACAAGTCAATACCCAGGGAGTGAAAATGACAATAACCTAAATAAATAAAAAAAATGAAAACAACTTAAATACAAGAAATTGAAATCAACATATGATAGTAAACCAAACATACCAAAATGAATTCGCACCAAAATTAAAGAAATTAAAACTAATCAAAAGAAATTAAATGCAATCACACAAAGGAAATAATAAAATTTAAAAGTTAAAGGGTAAGAAAAGCTTATTCAGATGATGGTGGTGACGGTGATGGCATAGGAGCTTCAAAATTGTTCCTCCTAAAGAAGTTGAGGAACCTTCTCTTCAAGCTTCGTTGCTCCTTATAAACCTTCTGCGCTTATGTGTCGAGTTCATCGAGTTGGGATGTCATCTGTTGATGGTTTACTGTTATTTGGTCGAGATTTTGTTGATATTGGTTAATCGTCGCTAGTTCCCTCGGTTCCTCCGCTACTGCTTCCTCCTCTAGCTCTAAAGCGATGCTCGATGTGGAGGGTTAGTTTGCGACTGCACTGGCACCCCTCCTACTCCTCTCTATAGTGCGCGTCTGAGGATTACAAAATGCCATAGATTGGACCTACCCAATTTCAAAGCGTCTCAAATAGGCTATGTCAAACATGTCGTGGGGAGTAATATGCAAATTTTCCATGTTAACATTATAAAATACACCTAGAGCTGAAGCAATATAAGCCATCCCAAAAGATGTATTCTTTTTATTAATCAAACTTACTATTAATAGAAAAAATTCTATACGAAGTGTTGATTTTAAGCTTGCAGTCTATGCACCATAAAAAGAAGATTTCTTTAGCTGAGCATTTATTGATTTCAATTTTATTAAACACTGTTAGGAACATAAATTTATGTAACAGTAAATGCACAGCACTCTAGATTAGAGAATTTGGTGCATTATGTGAATCAAAATGTTCTTCACCTGTGAGAGTGTTCCAATAAGCATTGACTTCAAAATTCTTATGACCATTTAAAATTTTTGCATTTGAAAAATTAAACAATTCACGCATGACAAGATAATCAAGTTTAAGAACATTTCCATCCAACCTAAACCAAAACAGATCCATTTTAAAGCTTTACCTAACTATTGTGAAAAATTATAAACTTAGGGTGGCATAAACAGGGACATCGCACTGAACAAATCTATTCCACCCTATATTTGAAGCTAGTTGTTCAACTCTGTGTCTAACTCCTATATTCTCTAACACTTAAAAATTTAAATACCTAGGAGTGACTAATGCTCTATTCCTAAAGTCACGAAAATGCTCACCTTCTTCTTCTAAGTAAATCAAAAAGGGCCCCGATAAGTTGCCCCTAGGTTAGTTTTTCCTTCGCCGAAAACTAGTTGGGGAAGCTCGTTGATCAATTTCCTAACCCTAACCGTCCTTGGTGGAGCCATCGTGAGAACAAAACATGCAAAAATTGTGTGTATGTGAGAGAGAGAGAGTGAAATTCGTATTGCAGAGAGAAAGAGCAAAATCTTAACTAAATCCTTGTGTTTTGGAATGACTAATACATAAAAATCTGAAGGAATGTAAGATTGATGGAAAAGGATAAGGAAAATACCAAGAATCTAGATGAAAAATGAAGGGTTTTAGAGAGTGGGAGGAGAGAAAATCGTGTCAGAGAGAGAGGGAGTGAAATTTTAACAGTAGGTGAGAGCAAAAAGAGAGAGGGAAACTTAAATTTTCCCTCCAGATAATCCCCACAATTCCCACGAGCGTGGGATTCCTCTCTAAAAAGTCTCCGGAGAGGATTCCCATGTTCATGGGAATCACCATAATTCCCACGGATGTGGGTTTTCTCTCTAGAAACTTTCTAGAGATATTTCCCACGCTCATGGGAATCACTTCAACTCCCACGAACTTGAGAATTGGTGATCCTCACAATTTCAAACCTTCTTCCAAGCTTAAATGAATTCTCTATAATCTCAAAACCTACAAACACATCAACATTATATCATCAATAAGAAATTTGAAAAGAAAACAAATTAAAATCCAAAAAAAATTAATATAAACATGAATCAAACCCAATTCAAACATGAACATAACTAAGGAATTCAAACAAACAAATAAGTAAACAAAACAATCACAAGGTAGTTGACTCCTATAGGTTGCCTCCTTGCAACACTTTTGTTACCATTGGTAGCTCCACTCTCCTTTTTACTCTTGGCAGCTCAAATGACTGGAATGATAGTGGTACATAAACTAATCTCAGACTTTATACCAAGGCTACCTTATTCTAATCTCAGACTTTATACTAAGGCTACCTTATTTTGGACTATCTTCATTATTGTTTTCCTTTCTTTGCCTTCTCCTATGTGTTCGTTTATTCCTGAACGCATTTCTTGGGTACTCAATATTTTCCTATCCTCCTTGGAGTTCAAGTTCCTTGATGTCCGTCAGGGTAGAGTAGGACAATAATTCTTTTTCGACACGTTCAATGTTAACTGCTCTTTCCCTACTCTTAGTATTAACTCGGCCCTATCAACATCAACAATCACATGAGCAGTAGCCAGAAATGGTCGCCTAAAAACCATCGAGGTTTTCTCGTCTTCACTAATATCCAATACGTAAAAATCCATGGGAAAGATAAATTTATCAATGTGTAGCTACACATTCTTGATGATCCCTTTCGGTAAATGCACCGTCCTGTCAGCCATTTTCACTAATGTCTTAGTCAGCTCTAGCTCTTCTAGTCCTAACTTCTGATTAAATGAATACGGTATCATGTTGATACCTGCTCCCAAAATTGAAAATGCGTGATCTATCTTAACTCCATTTATACTAAACGTAATGAATAAGTCTTCTGGATCTTCTTTCTTCTATGCTATATGTGGACTTTCTCTTGATATGTGATTTATAACCTCTTATTTCAACGACCCCTTTAACACGAGCTTCGTCTAGTGTTGATTTGTTATGTCTGTCATCTTGCTTAACTCTCCTTACTTAGAATTTCAAGCTACTCCACTTGAAGACGGCTTCCACTGATAAAAAAATTGATGTTGAAGTCCACGCTGAAGTTCTTTAATCGGCTTGCTTACTGATCCACTCGGAAGGACTTCCCACATTATTTGTTCTTCTTGCTTGTTTCCATCTTTCTTCCCATGTTTGCTTTCTTTTTTTTCTATCTGAGTAATGACCATGATTCTTTCCTTCAGATTCACCTTAGTGTTGCTTGGTAGACTACCTGTATTTCGTGAAGATAAAGCGTTAGCTAGTTGGCCTACCTGAACTTTTAGATTGTGGATGGATGATGCATGATTCTTCAAAATCTGATCAAATTTTGCTTCCATCTTCTTCTAATTTTCCTCCTGGATTGCATGCATCCTTTTATGATTCTCTTCTTGTGCTACCAATTTGGACACCAAAACCTCAATCATCTTATCCATTTTGCTTTCCAATGCTTCGATTCGATCTTGTTGGAATCCTGGAGGTCTTTATGGTCTTCGTTGGCCACTTACATTATTGTTACTCCAAGAAAAGTTTGGGTGGTATTTCCAACCCAAATTATATATGTTCAAATATAGGTTATTACCTTACAGCGGCTGGCCTAAATAGTTTACCTGTTCGGGCCCGCTAGCTCCAAATAGGAAACAATTTGCTAAGTTGTGGTTGTTTTCCCCATATAGCTCACATTATACTTGTATTGCCTTAACTACTAAGGTGGATGCTCCTTGCATGTTGTTTAGCTGCTTTGTCAGAGTAGTGATTTGAGCCTGAAAGGTAGTAGGTATCATACCTTTTTGTTCCTTCTGTCCTTGTAGACTCTTCTCGCTTGACCACATGCAGCAGTTACTTCCGAACATTTCCAACAGATCACGAGCTACTTCTACCGTCTTCCTCATCAGTGAACCTCCGACTTCTGCATCAATTGTGCCTTTTGTGCTCAGATTCACTCCATTATAAAATGTTTGAAGCAGAAATTCCTTCGGGAGGTTATGATGGGGATAGCTTCTTTGAAGTTCTTTAAATCTCTCCCAAGCTTCGTAGAGAGATTCTTCATCGCTCTACGGGAAATTTGTTATCTCCTAGATGATCCTTGTTGACTTTGTCAACGAAAAATATTTAGCAAGGAATGCTTGGGCGAGCTACTCCTATGTTGTAATCTGACCTGGATTCAACGAATTGTACTATGCTTTAGCCCAATCCTTCAACGTGAACGAAAATAATCTTAGCCTTACCGCATCATTGAACATTCCATTGAATTTGAATGTGTCACAAATCTCTAAGAAATTTGCAATATAGGCATTCAGATCCTCATTGGATAGCTCGTAGAACTGTACACTATTTTACAGGATATTAAGTAGCACTAGCTTTATCTCAAAATTATTTGCTTATACTACTGGTCTCGTCACTCCTTGAGGACTAAACCTTATCCTTATGAGATCCATTAATGTTCGCTTTGGTCCTCCTTCCTCTCTTTCTTTAGCCATATCTTGATTTGAAAAATTTAGATGCTTTTCCCTTCTTATTTCCCTTTTGTGTTTCTTAACACCGGCGAATTCGTCTTCAATAACTTCCTTTATCCTTCATGTGCTCCTTGTGTTCATACATCTACAAATACATAAGGAAAAGTATCAAAAACTCTTAAATCAAAGTAATCTAAATTAGACACAATGCTCAATAGTTAATCCCAACAAGGGCGCCAAAAACTTGTTAATGGTAAAACCTATCTACTTGTTTTGCACTAAAAAAATAGCAAGTGAATGAGTTGTGACTTGTAGTAAAAGGAGCGGATATCAATCCCAAATGGATTGATGTGACTCTACCGATTCAATTAGTTATCAAACTATCTATGGTTGATCAATTGACTAGTTGAGATCTCTCTTCTAACTATTCAATTAATGTGATGATTACTAGTCTATAGGTCACCAACTCTCATTGTATAATCCTACATAAATTTCATCTCACTCACTCTCTCGATTTGTTGCATGATGATAATTAGAAACAACATTCAACAATGACAATTGCATTCAATTCAATAAAATAGGAGTTCAACATAATAGTTCCAAAAGCAATCCATAAAACGAAATTAGCCTAACATGGTCTCCATAACATCATCAACATTCAAATAATCCATTTGTAAAAGAATAAAAGAGATTGAAATGATAGAAAATTGAATAGAAAGACTCCTTCTCTTCTTTGCCAAAATCTAGAATTTTGGTGATGATATGCTATTTTACCCAATCTTGATGATGATCCTTGTCTTCAATCCTTCCTCAATGCTCCAAACATAAGTTCTGCACTTAAGGATGGTGTTTCTATAGGTAGGTTTCGTCTCCCTTTAATATGGAGGCTTAATTCTCTTTTTATAGTCCAAAAATCCTAAGTTTAATGAAGTCTCGCAGATTGTCTCAGAATGTAATTCCCACGTTCGTGGGAATTTACACATTTCCCACAAGCGTGGGAATTTGTCACAAACACATTGGGAATTTGTCACAGATGCATTAGGAATTTGTCATAGATGCATCTCTCATTTTCTTCTGTAATTCTCACAAGACGTAGGAATTTGCATGATTCCCACAAACATGGGAATTTGTGACAGATGCATTTCGCATTTCTTCTCCTCTTTGATCTTTAGTTCACCCTCTAAGTTGCTCCTTCCTTCTTATATAAAAATAGTCAATTTTTGCCCTCAATTAACATCAAACACACAAGAATAACAATGAAAATCAAACTTAACAAAAACGTACAAAATGAATCCTAAACTAGAACAATAATCAACAATTATACTAGAAAACACATGCTAATTACCTATAAAAGCATGTCCTAATGCACACCTATCACAACGACATCTGGAGAGTCTTAAGCCTCTTGTCTCCTAATGGTATAGACTCAACCCTGAGACTACGGTTGATTGCTTCGCATCTCAATCTTACCAGTAACACTCCCAAAACTCATTCGGCCTCTACCATGACCTCTTTGTCTAGACCCACTGGCTCGGCTCTACTGAGCCATAGTTTCTATCGTTACACTTCCTCTCCTACAAGACTATGCTTTAAACACAACAAAACAGTCCTTGGTCTGATGATCAAATGAGCCGCATCAAAGGCAGGCTCTTGTCAACTTCCAACCTACACCACTTAGCAAACTCGTTAAAAGCATCACT
>JANIIA010000001.1:33572746-33583535 GCA_027478495.1 Erythroxylum alaternifolium
TTCTCGAGCCTCTTCAGGTCTCGTACACCAAGTATTCTTTTTCAGCTATCTTAGCCTCTCTAGGCTCTTAGCCTTTTTCTTTCTCTCACTAGAAAGATATCTTAAGTTATTGTTACAGTAGTGTAGCTCTATAATATCGCACTACAGAATTTTTAAGTATACACTTGAACGCTCAAAAGGTGTAGAATCAATGATTTCACCAAAAGTTGTTTAGTCTTCGACTGCGACCAGTATTTATAGTCTAAGTCTCCAACCGCTTCTTTTGAATCTTGATAACTGCTTCTTGGTTCTTGAAAACTGCTTCTTGATTCTTGAAAACCGCTATTAAGTTGAGTTCTGTAACTAACTCCAACTAACTAACTGCCCGACGTACTCGCGTATCTTCTACTTTGTATCGTCTGTGATTTCTTCTGTGTATCTACTTCTTCTGTCTTTTACTTCTTTTGTGTTTTGTTTCTTTTGTGTTCTACTTCTTCTGTGTTTTGTTTTTTTGTCTTCTACTTCTTCTGTGTTTTGTTTCTTCTGTCTTCTACTTCTTCTGTCTTCTACTTCTTCTGTCTTTTGCTTCTTCTGTGTTTTGTTTCTTCTGTGTTCTACTTCTTTTGTGTTTCGTTTCTTCTGTGTTTCGTTTTTTCTGTCTTCTACTTCTTCTGACTTTTGCTTCTTCTGTGTTCCGTTTCTTCTGTGTTCTAATTCTTCTATCTTTTGCTTCTCCTGTCTTTTACTTCTTCTGTCTTTTGCTTCTTCTATCTTCTACTTCTTCTATCTTTTGCTTCTTCTGTCTTCTACTTCTTCTATCTTTTGCTTCTTTTGTGTTTTGTTTCTTCTGTGTTTCGACTTCTTCTATCTTCTACTTCTTCTTTGTTCTACCTCTTTTATGTTTCGTTTCTTCTGTGTTTCGTTTCTTCTGTCTTCTACTTCTTCTGTGTTTTGTTTCTTTTGTATTTCGGCTTCTTCTATGTTTCTTTTCTTCTGTCTTTTGCTTCTTCTATTTTCTACTTCTTCTATCTTCTACTTCTTCTGTGTTTTACTTCTTCTATGTTTCGTTTCTTCTTTCTTCTGTGTTTTACTTCTTCTGTATTTCGTTTCTTCTGTGTTTCGACTTCTTCTGCACACTTAACACATTCATCAAACTAGTTCATTTATTTCTAAATTATTATTATTTGATTGTCATTAAAATTAATTATCGTAAAGTCCTCCTGACTTAACACTATGGTTAAACACACAAACCCAGTTTTCAATAATTAAAAGCAGAAAAACAAATCATGATTTCTTGGAGTTATTGTGACTCAGTCCATGGCAACAGGTGAACAGAACATCATTAGAAGGTGGTGCGCGCACTACATGTGCTGGTTAACCAACAGTTGTCACTGATGCATAGGACTACTTAAGGAACTCACTAGTGTCGCCTCTGCCTCTAACTTGGTCATCGGTGGCTGCTTGAGATGTTTGTGGATTTAAATTGTTAAGATAGTCTTAATTTTTTACTTAGAAAGGTTTAGATGCAGTTTACCAACTGTGAGAAATAAAGTAAAAATAAGATGTCAAATTAGAGAACCTGCTCTGATATCATGATATGAATAAGGAATTAGGAGAAATTGAGAAGAGGGATTATGAGAGCTTATAAATTTTGTAGCTTACCGTTCCTTTATATACTAGATTATCTTATTTATATAAGGTAAATTAAAATTATAATCTCTAAAAATCCTTTCAATCAAATCACAGTCACAATCTCTAAAAATCCTCTTAATCAAATCATAATCTCTAGCAAGAAGTTAGTCTTTTTTTTTAGTATTAGTCTTATGATTCTAATTTTGTGAGTTAAGATTTGATGGAGTTTTATAGGCTATGAAGGGAACATCACCCCTTGTGTTAATGTAGAGAAGATTTCACTAACACTAAATGGATGTTAATGATAATAGATAATGCCAAAAATCTTCTACTATTACCAGTTATCCTCACATCCTCTTATTATTTTTCATTTTTTCATTATTCTTGCATGTTTTATGCATTAAAAGAAATGTTCAACTTAAGTGTGAGAGGAGGTGGGATTTAACATTCAAGCTTTTCAATTTTTGTTATAATTAGCTTATTAATGCACAATTCGGAAATCTTTTAAAGGATGTTAATCAAGATGATCTATTATAAGCTTGGTTATGATTGTGATTTTATTTGTTTAGGAAAATAGTTTTAAGTTTTGAGAATCAATACTTCATTTGTATTATGATACGTTGGGTATAATTTATACGTACATTGAACTAAATGTGAATTCTTTTTAATCATTTTCATTACCCCATATATTAAAAAAGGAAAAAGGAAAAATAGTTTTGTGAATAAATGAGTATAAATACTTTCATTGTTGGCTTTATACTAATAAAAAGGTCAAAGTTAAAGAATGATGCTAGCAGACATTTGAGATAGTAACTTAGTTTAGTGACTGAGGATATTTATGACAAAGTATTTACTCTTAAGTCAAAAGGCTAGTGACTTATTAAAAAAAATCTTAAATGCTTCTAATTTGTTTAAATTTAGTGTTTTGCTTTTTTAATAGGTATGAAAATGTTTAAAGGTTATAGCTTTTTTTCTCATATATGCTCACTTTTTGCATTAAGTGGATTGGTGGGAATTTAGTTGAATTTTGAAGAATTATGGAGTGAATTGGATTGATTTATAATTTTTTACAACTATATTCTTAACAATTAAATGAACTTTGCAATTAAATGAATAAAGGAGAATATTGAAGGATGTCTTTGATGTGTTTAATACTTTTTAGAGTTGTTTCTTATTAAGATGAGATTAATAAATTTGATTTGCTTAAGGATGAGCAAATGATTAAATGTGGAGGACTTTGATAAATTCTTAATTGTTCATATTTTTAAGTTTATATTTAGTGCCTTTATCTTTTTTATTTAAATATTTTTATTTTTTAGGTACTTATTTCATTTGTATATATTTTTAGAATGTAATTCACTTATTTGAGAAAAAGGAAAAATCTAGACAAGGTTGGGGTAATTTAGAGATATTTCGACAAATTATGATGCTATAAGAAAAGTATAAGGTGATCAATATACTTGTGTACTTCAATAAGGCCATGTTTCATACAAGACAAGTTGTTTAATAATGTCAAGAGAGTTACGTGACCGTGACCATGCTCGTGTTGTGTAATTGCTCATGTACCACCTTGAAACCAATTTTCAAACTGTAAAAGGAAAAACTGAAAGAAAAAGTGAAGAGGAAGCTCAGGAGACATAATTGGAAGACCTAGAATGGGACAAGGAGCAAAAAACAAGCAAGGAGATATACTTGGAGTGAATTTTCAACGATCTAAAGTAGATTTCATGAAGATTAAAAGGGACTCTATCAAGTTACTTTTAGTTTCTTTTTTCCTTTAATTTTGATGTTATGCCTTCCACTATGAAGGATTTAAATATTTATGGTACCTAGATAAGATAAACCCCGAGATGGGCATTATAGTGATTTTTTTTATTTTAATTTAATTTATTCTTTATTTTTATTGAAATTTAATTATATGATCTTTATTATTCTTAAATTAATATTACCATTATGTATGGGATAAATCTTCTAGATTAGGACAAAACCTAAAAAAAAATCATAAATTGATTAATACAAGTTTAGATGTTTTAATTAAAAAGAGATTTCGATTAATCATGCTAGGATTAGTTATTAATAATTTTAAGAAAGATATTATCATAATTAATAAAATTTCCTAATCTATTCAAATTTAGACTAAATTAATGTGTGAAGACATAATTGTATAAGAAGTTCTATAGGGATTCAAATTCTGGGTACCTATGTTTCCATTGATTGATTCTTAGTTTATCTATTCTATTTTATTAATTCTATTGATTTGTTCTTAGTTAGTTATTTTAATTTTGCATCTAATCAATCTTTATCACCATAATTTGTTATACAAGATAATAGAAATATGATTAGTACTAGCAATTGTATTCTTTGTGGGATCGATCTATATTTATTAGTACTAGCTACAACTATACTATACACTTATAGTAAAACATTCAATTAATAACCCATAAAAATATAAATGAAATTAATTTTAATATAAGTTACCCCCTTAAAGTGGTATAACTTCTTTTTTTAGATGGTAAGTGAAAATTAAATTATCCCACCAACAAATAGTACAAGAGGATTACGAAGTAGTTAGGATAACCTCAGGCCTTACTAGTAACCAACAAAGTACCAAAAATGCAAGCTTAAACATTATTGTAAACTAAGATAAGGATATGAATAGAAACTTAGAGGAACTGTTCTATAATGGCCTCTAGCTTTTAGGTTATGTTTGGTTGGATGTTAAATTTTTAATGGAATGGAATGGAATAGAATGCAATGGTTTATAATGGAATGGAATGTAAATAGATGTAATATTAGAAATTTGTCAATGAGAGGGATAGAAGGGTTCATAATGTAATACGGTGAAATATTGTTTGGAAGAAGGGTTTATAATGTAATATAGTGAAAAATTGATTATCATTTTACATTCCATCCTAAACCCCCTCAAATCAAAGTTTTTTATTTTTACTGTTTAGGATGAAATGGAATGTACTATGAAACTCTCATCTTTCATCTTATTCCATTATAAACCCTCCTCCCAAACGATAGAATAATATTACATTTTATTCCATTACATTCTATTAATAAATCCCCTACCAAACATAGTCTTATTGACAATTGCATTAGTGATTGCTTCATACGAAGACTTATTCTATTCCTCTAATAACACATGGCTCGTTCCCCTTCTATTCCTCTTACTATTAAGTGCTTTTTGATCCATTTGAAGTTGCATCTGCAAAATTATTGGATATTAAGCTCTTAGCCATTAAAACATTTATTGTTCCTTTTACATAGCATATATATCCCAGCCTATAGTACTATTTTAAATGTAGCTTCATCATCTTTGCGAGTGAAGTTGGTATGTTCTATCGAAAAGAAGAATTGTGCCTAATCAAGACTGTAGATAGTCTGCATCATCTCCGTGCGTAGCTCCAGAAGTGTAGAAAAAACTAACAATGTAAGAACAAATGATCCCATGCTTTAGGGTTATTTTTAGAAAACTTGCAAACATATAGCTACATAAAAAAACTCACTTTCACTCTATCTGCAGTTTAGACTTTGTTTCTAATTGCCAACCAAAAGACATAAGTAAGCTTTAGGGATGTTGTTTTTACTATTAGAAACATCCATGAGGCTCTTTAGTTCTCTGAATATTTCTAAGTAAGATTTATTGATGAATTTTCTAGACAAATTTCTCAACCAAACCATTATATCCTTCTCTCTTTTATTTGGTCTATAGGCAGTAACTGCCTGCATAATTCCATCAAAACCATTTGCCTCCCTTCGTATGACTATTTGTTAAAATATTCTTGAGGCAATAAAAATTTCTAGAAAACTTTTTGCGACTTTGAGAAGTTAAAACTTGAAAGTGATGAACTTAACCCCACTTAATAAAAAATTTAAACGTCTAAGTCCTGTGACCTTAAATATCAGGAATGGGTCTGTTAGAAAAGTTGGCGATGATATTAATTTATTTTTCAAAAAAGATGTTCTATGGTATTCTTGCCATTTCAAAGGCCTCCACCTTTGCTCATTTCTAATTTCATTGCATACGTGTTTTTTCTAATTTTATATTTCAAAGAAAACCATTAATTCCATAGATTCGTTCTCTTATGTTCAAGGGTTTGATGATTGACACCTTGCGTGTTATAAATGCCATCCATGGTGA
Source organism: Erythroxylum alaternifolium (assembly GCA_027478495.1). Lineage (NCBI taxonomy): Eukaryota > Viridiplantae > Streptophyta > Magnoliopsida > Malpighiales > Erythroxylaceae > Erythroxylum > Erythroxylum alaternifolium. The sequence goes on from JANIIA010000001.1 coordinate 33,578,505, forward strand.
ATTTAACATTTTTCATGGAGAAAGGAAACGAGAAAACTGAGAGATGTTGTTTTCATTGTTGGATTGCTTATAAATGACTACTTTTTATCAACGAGACGAAATTGCTTCATTGTCAAGTGGATTAGGTGAATTTTTTTGCTATAGTTTTTAATTTTTTTCATGTTTTTAGATTATGATTTTCAAAACAAAGAAATTTTTTTTTGGGTTGTTAATGTAATTATGTTTTTATTGTTGATAATAGTCACTTATTACATAAATTAAATTAAGCATAAATTAATTAGATAAATAGATTATTTTAATTTTATAATATTATTAATAAATTATTAGTAAAATTAGTATTTTTAAAAATAAATAATTTAATAAATAATTTTCATTTATATATTTTTAATTAATAAATAAAATTTTATTTAAAACGTATATATTTTGAAGATGTATTAATTTTAAATTATATCTATCCAGTAATTATTAAATTAAAATTTTTAAAAAAATTTAAATTTAAATTAATGTTAAAATTAAAATATATTAAATTATTTACAGTTCTTATTAGTAATTAATAATAAATAACTAAATAATAAATATTTAATTGATAGTTATGATAAAAATAAAAATAAAAATAAAACTAATTTTTATAATTTTATAAGTTATAAAAATTTGGAAAAACTATAATTGAAAACTCAAATAACGATTTTTTTACTAAATTTAAAAAATAAAATAAACAAAACCAAAACCAAGGTGAAAACAATCCGAATTTTTTTGGGAAATGTGTAGTAACTAAGACAAGCACATGCGCTTAACCTCAACAGTTGACATTCTGGCCAAAAGGAACGGCAAGAAGTTTTCCTCAACGAATCACATTTATAGCATGCGATGACTTTAATTTTCCTCCACAAACCGTCACCTGCGGCCACCGATTTTTCAAGCCATTTCCAACGTCTAACTGAAGAGCTATAATTAGAGAAGCAATGTGGTGCCTTGTTCAATTTATTCCTTTTTGGCGTGGTTAGGTGAATTGGCCAACGTAGCTGAGGATTTGCTTGTTATTGGGGTAATAGCGACGCATTAGTACCTGTGAGCCACAATTTAATTGTGGTAATAATATGTATGAAAGACTTTTCAAATATTAATATGTTTCATAACGTGTATAAATTTTATTTAATATCAATCAATTAGTAATCTTATACATAAAGACAGTTAATTCTATTAACAAGTAACAAATGACGCTGGAAAAAGAACTCCCATTTATTTCTAATCAGAATGAATATTATTTTTTAAAAAATCAAGACATATTAACAAATTATTTTACATTATTGCATTTGCAAAAATATGAAAACTTTATTTCTTTATATAATTTTTACCATTTTCAATAAATAAATTTATAAAAGAGTTAATAAAAAAACTCAAACTTTACTTAATTTTGTAATTATAACCAGATTAAAAAGTGACAATTAAATATTTGAATTTTTAATTTTTTTAAAATTTATCCTGACATTAATAATCTTAATGTTTCATCATCCTTGAACCTTAATGCTTTTTGGGCGTTACTCCAAACAGATTAAATGATCTTCCCATTCATTTATCGAATTGGTGATTAGATATTACAAGCATAAGATGTAAATGGCATGTAACAATTAAAATTTGCAAAAAGAGTAATTGGATGTCAATTCTTTCTTTCCTCTTCTAGAGAAAAGGTGAAAGAATTTGACTGTGATCGCTTAGCTGCGTTATAGTGGCGTCCATCGTGCTAAGGAAGTGAGGGTTTTGATCTTATGTTTATGAAGATGAAAAAAATAAAGAAATTGATGGTGAGAAAGAAAAAGCCACTAAATTTATGTCTAACGTGGCTTGACAAATCAGCAACAACGTTAACAAAAATGTTAACATTAGGCTATATTTGAAAAAATTAAAAATTTGAATATTTAATTGTTTTTTTAGTTTGGACTATAATTACAAAAGTGAATAAAGTTTTAGAATAACCCTTTAAAAAATTGAGGTATAATGAATTTTTTTCTAAATAAGTACATTTCTAAACTTGAAGCTTATGCAAATATTTATAATTTTAGATTTTATTTATATATTAATGACTAATCTATTCAATATCATTAAAACTATATAATAGTAAATTTAAGATACATGGAACAAAAAAATTCATAAACCCAATATATTAAATTTCTTGATTTCCACAATAAATATAAGATTTATATATACTAAATAAATTTTTTTAGATAATTTAAATTGTAAAAAAGAAAAAGATGATTAATATTTCTAAGTTTCAAATTCTAATTGATTTCAAAAAATTCCTAAGGTTCCACTAATGGAGTTTTCCTTATTCTATTAGGAATGATTGCTATGATTAATTATTAATTACTACTACCAATTATTAGTGAGTGACAATAACTTAAGTTCTAAACATTATTAAACACTAGTGGCTCTATGTGAAATGTTTTAAGCTCTAAGCTCTTTCAGACTGGCGACTCCAGTTACAACGGCTTTATCTGATCATGCATATTAATATGATGCATCAAATCACAAAATATGCCATCAATAACATTTATTCATGATGCATAATCAGATTCATATGTTCATCGAATCTAAGTTCGTCATTCAACAATTTGTTGAGAATAGAGATATCTTTGAGATTCATATGCAATCAAAATACTTCCAATATATTCGAAAATATCAAACTCCTCGGACCATTAATGTCCGAAATTGTCACATACAGATCATTAACAGTTAAATAACTAGAAGTTAAACAGAAACAAATAAATCCTGGTGAGAACATCTAGGTTACTTACAGTACGGCCCAGATTACGCTATTGCCTGGATGGTTCGACAATGTTTGGATTTAGTTATTCGACTTGTGCTTTTAGAATCATTCAATACACAAAAAATTCACATTACAAAGTCTATCAATCAAATACATATTCAATCATGCAGATGTATATACGTGCCATGTTTAATATATGCTCAATGACTTTCTCGAATATGTTTCCTTAATCACAATTCATGATCATTTAAACATTGTCACTTAAATATGTCTTGCTTGCACTTAGGATGACACCTCAATTAACTTGATTAATCTAAATTCATCAATCAATCATTAAACTAGTTTATTTCAAGCCTAAATGCATTATAGGAAAGTGCCTTATCATTAGTTGTTTCAATCATCACTTAAAAGAGAAGTATTCATATCTAATCCTTGCCTATGATCGTGGTGGACCTAGCCACAATCGTGGCAGAACCTTATGCATCAGGCCACAATCGTGGGGAACTTGTCAAAATTGTGACAGAAACTAGTTTATCAGGCTATGAGTGTCTACTGAAGGCCACGATCGTGCCCTGTCTTTCTTCCTTCATTCCACAACGAATTACCATACTTAGAACCATCATTTACACTCCCAATTTTTCCAAAATTCATGTTCATTATGCAATCTCATTTAGACTAAAATTATACTCCAATTCTAGCTAAAAAATTATTCACTTGATAGCTCACAAATCATGGTCTTTCATACATCAAAAATCAAACTAGAACTATCATCTATTATCATGCACATAGTCCTAATTCTTTCTCAATTCAAGAACACTATACTAACATCTTCCTTTAGCATAAATTCAACTTTATTATACTTCAAATCTAGATGTAATTCATCCACGAATCAACCTATATAATCTATGATTTTCCTACCCCCCAAGACTAAGCATGGAAACTTCTAAGTTTATCCAACACATTTCAACACATATAATTGCCAACATCACATGCATTTCACTCCAATTCAAGCATCATTCTTATAGTATTAATCATGCCAATAAGATTAGATTGTTACTTACTTATTATACTTCCAACATAGCTCAAAACTTCAAGATAACCAATCCTTCCAAGCAAACAAATTCAACAAAATTCTAAGGTGAAAATAGATTGATTTTCAACAAGATGACGAAGGCCATTTTGAAAAGATTTCTTAGCTATTTTTTGAAGGACGCACGTATGGTTTTGGTGTAGAAATTTAAATAGGGTTCAAGCAAAATACAGAGAGAAAAACTTCATGCAAGTTTCAGTGGAGAAGGAGGATGAAGGCATTAGAAACACGGCTGCTGAAGCTTGCTTCATCAATATGCTAGGTGTCATCATTTAATCTCAACATTTGTTTTGAAGCATGGAAGACATTCACCTAATTAATATGTTGCCATTAATCCACACATTAACTTGCCATATGTCACCAATTAATTAGTCCACAAGTCTCTTAATAATTGATTCACTTATCACTCCATGATTGATCCATTTGTCATTTAATTACTAGTCCATTTGTCACTCATTTAATAATGCCAATGTCAATCAATTATAAGCTTAATAATCATAATTTTTCATTTATCAATTTATCTTACCATATGGTATTTTTTCTAATCCAAATGTGCATATTAAATTTAACAATCTCCCATTTAATCAGAATTACTTCCAAGTTACCAATTGTAATACAATCATACCAAAATTTAAGACATAACAATTCACAATTCACAATTCATATCATAGTCATTTAAAAATATTTCATACCCTGAGACATGTCAATTGAGTGCATATGTTATCTTTGCAACTTGTACAAATATCAATACTTGTGTGTGTACGCTATGGAAATGAGATGCTCTCAATGATATTTTTCACTTTCAATGTTCTAGGGTTCTAACCTTAGACATGTTCCGGAAACTGAATATTACATTTCTCCCCTTTTAAAAAATTTTGCCCTCAAAATTCTTACATAAATGATCAGATAGGTAGGGGTATTGTCTCTTCATATTCTCTTCCATTTCTTGTGTAGCCTTTTTTCTTGAATGGTTCTTCCAAAGGACTTTAACTAATGGTGTTTACCCCCTAACATTCTTTGTTTTTTTAGTTAAGTATGATTTAGATAATTATGTCTATGTTAGTAGAATTTATTTCATGGGTTAGTTGAATTAAAGTGTCAAGGTAGTAAGATTTCATAAAGGGCATTTTTGGAAGACCACTTAAGGTTAAAAGAACCTAAACTTATAAGGAAGGGT
>JANIIA010000001.1:33583635-33610876 GCA_027478495.1 Erythroxylum alaternifolium
TGGTTGATTAATTGTGAAAAAGATGATGGAAGTGCATATGAAATATTTCATGTTCATGAAAGACATGTTTTGAAAATATGTCATTTGGGCAATGTGTTTACAAGTTATGAAATGCATGTTATGACGGTTTGGTTTGGTCCCTTAAGTATGTCAAGTGCACTTTGACAAAAGGCTTCTCCTACCTGCCCGCTAGTGGCATGAAGCTCCTTCACGGACTCCCATAAGTTCACAGCTACACAAAACCTTTTTGTGGGAATGCAATAATACGTTCTATTCACGGCTACACAGGACCCTTATGGGAAATGTATAGTACATTTTGTTTTGGACCTACCCAAACCATTCTGATGTGTTATGTGTTTATGATATGTTGACAAGATTGATGCATACATCATTTGTTTTATTATGAATTTGGTTGAAAATTTAAAAGCCATATGTTTTATGATTCAATAAGAATTTTCTGTGACAATGAACGTTTTAAATGGTTTTGCTTGTTATTCGTTATAAACTTGTTACCTACGAGCTTTTAAGCTCACCCCTTTCCATTCCATCTTTAGGTGAAGAAAATGAGATCACGTGAAAGAGAATCAAGGCATCACTCCAAAATTTGCTTCTTTTGTGTTTTAAGCTAGATTTGTAACCACAAGGCGTTAGTTACATTTTGAGCAAATTACTGTTCATATATCTTTTTATATTTTGGGCATTTTGACATATTGATGTATTATGGCTGAAAATGCCCACTAAAGCGTTGTAAAAACTCTTATATTTTGATGTTAACGAAGTATGTTTGTGTTTTTCCAATGATACGTCAAATTTGTCCATTGCATTTTTCAAGTTTTCCATTAGGGGGAGAATTTGTGTTTTGGATTCGAGGGAAATACTGCACTGATTTAGGCTGAATTGGATGAAGTTACCTTCTTGAAAATTGTAGATTATTTTTTTAGCTTTCCAATGATAAATATTATGAAATTTTTAGACATTGGAGTTAAGAGATAGGATTATTAGAAGTTTGGAATGTTGCATAGGATGGACTTTAGGGACAGCTACAGTATTTTGAAATTTTGACCCATTTATAGGTAAATTTTGTTTTTAGGTCTTCATAGAAGTTGTAGATCTAGAAGTCTTCTTTAAAATGGTCTTTGAATGACCTTAATCCGATACTTTTAATGAAAGTTATGCCTTTTTTACCAGGACAAGCCAGAGGAAGAAAAGAGAGAAGAGGAAAGTCGCATTGCAGGCGCGCGCGCTGGGTTGCCATCGTGCATACGCGATCGTCCTTTCCCCCAACCTGAACATGTTTCACTCTTTTGACCATAACTTTGTCGTCCGACCTCCAAATGACCTGATTTTAGAAGCATTGGATTCCTAACACATTCCTCTATCTCTAAAAAAAATTTGTAGCTTTTGTTATTAATTTGAAAAAATATTGATTGAATCAAATTGAGGGGATCGATTGGAAGAGTGTGAGTTGGATATTTTTACTAAACATGCTTTAGCATTTTGATGATATCTTAATCCGTAGAGTTCCAAATGAGATGATTATCGTTTCTAGAGACATAGAATTACACATTATCTGAAGGAATCGAATTTTAATTCAGTCTCTAAGACATTCAATTTCTGGAGTGAAGTTGGGTATAGTGTGTACTGTTTCAGTGCAAAAATAGTCTGAAAATATTTGGGCTATAACTTTCAGATTTTTGAACCAAATTGAATGATTTTGGTGTCATTAGAGACTTAAGAAAATGGAGAACAAATGTTCTAAAGAGGTCCAATTGAAATTCCAATTTGAGTTTTCCCAAAATCTATTCAGAAATAGGAAAAGTGAGTTCTTTTTTATGATTGACTGGTGTGGGCGCGCCACCCTTATGGGATGTGCGTCCAGATGTCACTTAAGACATCAGGCACATAACTCGCAAGGGAGGGGTCTCAACAAATGGGATCACTCGGTTTCTTAACTGTATTTTCTAATAGCCAATTATCTTAACCGGTTTCTCAACATAACTCAGATTACTTGCAATTACAACTTTTTGACCCCATAACATATGAGTCGGATTAGACCGATATCTTCTAAGCATTCTGACATGAAACATATTATGAATCTGAGCAATTTTAGTAGGAAAGGTTAACTTGTAAGCCAACGGTCCAACTCTCTCAATAATCTCATATGGACCAATGTATCTAGGGCTCGACTTACCCTTTTTACTGAACGTCAGCACTCCTCACCATGATGATACTTTCAGAAAAACTTTATCTCCTACTTAATACTCTATATCGCTCTTATGCTGATCCACATAACTCTTCTATTTGTCTTGTGCTGCTTTAATTCTATCACGAATCAATTTCACTTTATCAACAGTGTCTTAGATTAGTTTTGGGCCTTCAACATTCCTTAGACCTTCTTCATCCCAATACAAAGGCGAACAACATTTTCTGTCGTACAATGCCTCATACAATACCATACCGAAACTATTATGATAATGATTATTATAAGCAAATTCAATTAGAGCTACAGAATGATCCCATGCCTTCAGACTCCAGTTAATAAGCTTTGAGAATATCCCCAATAATCTTAATCGTTCTCTTACTCTGTCCATCTGTCTGAGGATGAAATATTGTATTGAAGTTTAACTTCTTACCTAAAGCTATCTGTAAACTTCTTCAAAATCTTGAAGTAAATCTAGGATTCCTATTTGATATAATAGACACGGGACTTTATGTAATCTCACTATCTCATTCATATATCTCCAGCTAACTAATCCAGTGTCATATTCTCCCTCACAGGTAAGAAATGAGCCAATTTTGTTAATCAAACAACAACAACCTATATAGCATCATGTTGTCTCAGAGTCCTCGATAAACCCATAATAAAATTCATAGTGATTCATTCCTATTTCCTCTCCGGAATAGGTAACAACTATAACTTACAAATTGGAGCCTAATGCTCTACCTTAATCTATTGGCAAGTCAAACACTTAGCTATATATTTAGCCACTTGCTTCTTCATCCTTAGCCACTAGAAATGTTTCAGCGTATTATACAGCTTGGTAGTATTAGGATGCATAACATAGGCTGCTATATGTGCTTCCTCCAAAATCTCTTTTCTCAAATTATCCACATCGGTTACACATAGTCTCTGCCTCAACCATAATGTCTTATTTCTCAATTTAAATTCATAATTTGGGTTTACTCTCAACTTCTTAATAAGCTTCACAATTTCCAAATCTTGGCTTTGAGCTTTTCTAATTCTTTCATGTACAATCGACCTAAGCTTTAATGTAGCTATCGATGCCTCATTCTGCCCTAGATTCAACTCAATATTCAATGCTCTCAAATGCACTAATCATTCTGCCCTAGATTTAACTCAACATTTAATGCTCTCAATTGCACTAAGTTAGGCAACTTCAATAACTATACTTGAACCACACTCCTATTGGATTTTCTACTTAGTGCGCCAGCTACAACATTATCTTTACCAGGATGATACTCAATTGTGTAATCATAATCTTTAAAATTCTATCCACCGCCTTTATCTCATATTCAACTTGTTCTAACTCAACAAATACTTTAAGCTTTTGTGATCAGTGAATACCTGAAAAGTTTCACCATATAGATAGTGTCTCTAAATTTTCAAAGCAAATACTACTGCAGCAAGCTCTAAATCATGCTCCAGATAGTTAAACTCGTGGGTCCTTAACTGTCTTGATGCACATACTATCACTCTGTCATACTGCATCAGCACACATCCTGACCCCTGATGTGAAGCATCACTATACACCACATACCCTCCAGTTCTAGATGGAATAGATAACACTGGTGTTATAGTTAACTGATGATTTAGCTCCTTAAAACTTCTCTGACATTCATCATTCCATCTGAATGATATATTGTTCCTCAGAAGCTTTGTCAAAGGGGCTGAGAACAATAAAAACCACTCAACAAGCCTTCTGTAATAACTGGCTAATCTATAGGAACTCTGGATCTTAGTCACATTTCTCATAGCTTCTTACTTCATCACTGCTTCTACTTTCTTTGGGTCTACCTGTCTGCCTTGTCTAGACAAAATATGACCCAAAAATGCTACTTGTTTAAACAAAAATTTACACTTACTGAATTTGGCATACAATTATTTCTCCCTTATTATTAGTAGGACTAACCTCTAATGCTCAGTATGTTCCTCTCTGTTTTTCGAATACACTAAAATATCATCAATAAACACAATGAAAAAGTGATTTAAATAAGGTTGGAATACCTTATTCATCAAAGCCATAAAAGTAGCTAGGGTAATTGTCAACCCAAACGGCATCACTAAAAACTAAAAATGCCTATATTTGGTTATGAATGCACTTTTAGGTACATCAGCTTTTGCTATCTTTAACTAATAGTACCTAGATCTCAAGTATAACTTAGTGAATAGCTAAGCTCCCTATAATTGATCAAGCAAATCATCTATCCTTGGTAAAGGATACTTGTTCTTCACTATCACTCGATTCAACTGTCTATAGTCAATACGCAATCTCAGAGTTCCATCCTTCTTCTTTACAAACAAAATCAGAGCTCCCAAGGTGACATATTGGGCCTGATAAAACCCTTATAGAATAACTCCTGTAACTGTGTCATAAGTTCTTTAAGTTCCATAGGTGGCATCCTATACGAAGGAATTGATATAGGAGCAGTACTTAGAACAAGGTCAATGATAAACTCCACTTCCTTTTCTGGGGGTAAACCAGGTAATTCAGTAGGAAACACATTCCGAAAATTCCTAACAATAAGAATATCTTGAATGGTTTGTTCATTCTGGGTATCAAATATGTGGACTAAAAGCCTTACATCCACCTTGAATCAGTCTCAAAGCACTCATGAATGAAATTAATTTGGCTGGCACTGCTTGATTAACTGTTTGAAATACTACTCTCAGCTGGTTAAGTGATTCAAAAATAACTTCCTTATTATAGCAGTTCATCATAGCCCTATGTACAGTAAGCCAGTCCATACGTAAAATAAGGTCTATTTCCTTCAACGGCAATATTATCAGATCAACTTTCAACTCTACCTGATTAATCGGAATGCTACACCCTTTATCCACCTCTCTAATCACTATATACTACCTTCCAGTGTACTCACCTCTAAATCACAATTCAACATTTCTATCTCACAATGTAGTTTATATACCAGATGCGGTGTGATAAATAAATATGTAGATCCTAGATCTAATAATGCAAATGCTTCAAAATTAAGGACATTCAAGATACTTCCTACCACATCTGGGGAGTTCTGTGCCTCCTATCAAGTGACGGTATAAATCTTAGCCTGAGACTATGGCTAGTTACTCTGCACCTCAGTCCTAACACTAGAACATGTTGATTATGTTTTGCCTCTACCTCTGCCTCTCTGTATTGATCCAGTAGCTCTACTATACTGGACCGTTATCTTAGTCATTATTCCTCCTCTCATTCTAGACTGTGATCCCAAAGTCTCTGGACAATCTCTATTCTGATGCTCAATAGAGCGACAACGAAAACAAGCACCTTATAACCTCCAACATTAACTACCATGTTTTTTTCCACAGTGCTCACAACTAGGCATCTATTGTGACTGCCCTATTGACATTTGTCCTCTACCTCTACCAGCTTGGACATAACCACCTCTTAGTATAAACCCTGACTGTCTGGATCTTGTCTAGGATTGAAATGATCTATTATGGTGTTTATTAAACCATCTTCCAAATTCAACGTGAGATTCACCCTGTCTCTTCACTCTAAACTCCTGTCTATGCTCTCCCTAACCATCTTTTAACAACTGTTCAATTCTGATCGAGGTCACTCATAGTTTCATAAAACTACCTAAATTAGAAATGACTAGCCTCGTTCTGATTTCCACGTTCAACCCAGTCTCAAACCGTCTACACTTATCTTCCTCTATCGGAATCAAGGCAGTTCATAACCCATCAACTCATTAAATCTTATCTCATGCTTTGCTACTGTGAGATTGCCCTACTTCAGATCTAGAAACTCTTTCATCTTTCTATCGAGATAGATCTTGGGCATATAGTTCTTTCTAAAGACCTTCAGAAAATCTTCCCACTTTATACTATAAGACCTAGTGGCACTGCTTGGAACAGTCTTCAACTACTGATACGCTGACCTTGCAGAAATGAGACTGCATAGTTAAATCTTTCATTTAACTCATAGTCCATCTAATTAAATACTCTCTCTATTCTCTCTATCCAACATTCTGCCTCAACAGGGTCTATACTTCCATAAAAGTCTACAGTCCATACCTCCTCTCTCTCTTCTTAGAAATTCTTAGAGGCATTTATGCAAACTTAGGTACAAGAGACTCCTTATTGGCTCCTATAGACTCTAAGTCGTTTAATTCAGCTGACCTTGTAACTTGATCACCTATGGCAGATGACCTATAACAAAAATAATTGTGATCACTATACAAATCTCTCATTATATATCATGTCCAAATGTTCTTATATGCTTTTATGGATCCTAAACCAGGCTATGATGTCAAAAATTGTAACACCCCACTACTACAAAGTATATACCCGAACATCAAAAGGGAATTCAAGAACATACCCTATGATAATGGAACGTTAGAGCAGTCTTATACACTTATTATGGCATCATACACTTTACAAACATTGAAAGGTAACTTTTCGATTTCATTCATTAAGATAATTCACATAGTAGTCATTAAAACAAATATTTACATCAACACAAGCTTTTAGAGCTTACTTCTCTTCTTACAAAAAGTTCTACATGACATGAATAACTATATAAACACAAACTATAGCTCCTCAGAAGTCTGCTGACCAAAACTTTAAGCCATTTTTTAATACCAAAACGTTCTTCTAGTTTGTCTTAGAAACTAGGTCTCCTCTCTCTACCTGAAAAAGTCATGTTACAATTTTAATGAGTTTTGCAAACTCAGTATATGAACCATCCTCATGTGCTCACTCATTCAGAACATCAAACATTTCAAATATAAATCAATCGCATAATATTTCTCTTCTTAACAATTCATCATAGATTACATTCATTTCATATAATCTTTTAAGAAGAATTCAATCATAATATCAAATGTACACAAATATGGCATATCACAATATCATCATAATTCAAAAATGTTTTCACAATCATATATATATAAATGCGTATGCAAATGAGACTCCACTTTCATTGTTAGTTTTGTTGTGACCAAGCGCCTTTCACTGTCCCATATCCCTTATAGATATTGGGCTCTTTTCAGATACTGTCTCGTACCTATTGTGGATACTAGGCTCATTAATCACAGAGCCAGTGGCTCTACATACACATTGCTGAGCTTTATGCTCTTTCAGGCTGGCTACTCTAGTCACAATGCCTTTATCAAATCATGCATATTAATGAGACACATCAAATCACAAAATATGCCATCAATAATATTTATTTATGATGTACAATCAGATTCATATGTTCATCGGACCTAAGTTTGACATTTAACAATTTTTTGAGAATATAGATACCTTTCAGATTCATATGCAATCAAAACACTTCCAATACATTCCTAAATATCAAACTCCTTGGACTATTAATCTCCATAATTGTCACATACAGCTCATTAATAGTTCAATAACTCGAAGTTAACCAGAAATAAATCAATCCTAGTGAGAACATCTAGGTTACTCACAGTATGCTCCAAATTATGCTATTGCTTGGATGGTTCGGCAATGTCTGGATTTAGTCGTTTGACTTGTGCATCTAAAATCATTCAATGCACACAAAATTCCCATTACAAATTCAATCAATCAAATACATATTCAATCATGCACATATATATATGTTCCATGTTTAACACATGCTTAATGACTTTCCCAGTTATGCTTCCTTAATCACAATTCATAATCATTTAAACATTGTCACTTGGATATGTCTTGTTTAAAATTAGGTTTACACCTTAATTAACTTGTTTAATCTAAATTCATCAATCAATCATCAAACTAGTTCATTTCAAGCCTAAATGCATTATAGGAAAGTATTCATTTCAAGCCTAAATGCATCATAGGAAAGTACCTTATCATTAGTTATTTCAAACATCACTTAAAAGAGAAGTATTCATGTCCAAGCCTTGCCCATGATCGTGGTGGACCTTGCCACGGTCGTGAAAGAACCTTATACATCAGGCCATGATTGTGCATACTCTACTACGATCGTGACAGAAACCAATTTACCAGGCCATGATCGTGCACTAAAGGTCATGATTGTGCCCCGCCTTTCTTCCTTCTTTCACCACGAATTAACATACTTAGAACCATCATTTACACTTCCATTTTTTTCTAGAATTCATGTTCATTATGCAATCTCATTTAGACCTGAATTATACTCCAATTCTAGCTGAAATTTATTCACTTGATAGCTCACAAATCATGGTCTTTCATGCATAAAAAATCAAACTATAACTATCATATATTATCATGCATATAGTCCTCATTCTTTTTCAATTCAAGAACACTATACTAACATCTTCCTTTAACATAACTTCACCTTTATTATACTTCAAATCCATACCTAATTCATCCATGAACCAAACTACATAATCTAGGATTTTTCCACACTAAGAACAAGTACAAAAACTTTTAAGTTTATCTAACACATTTCAGTACATATCATCATTAACATCACATGCAATTAATTTCAATTCAAGCATCATTCTTATACTATTAATCATGCCAATAAGATTAGATTATTACTTACTTATTTTGTTTCCAACACAGCTCAAAACTTCAAGATAATTAATCCTTCTAAGAAAAAAAATTCAACAAAATTCTAAGGTGAAAATATATTAATTTTCAGTAGCAATATGAAGGCCACTTGAAACAGATTTCTCAGCTATGTTGTGAAGGATGTAGATATAGTTTTGGTGTAGAAATTTAACCAGGGTTCAAGTAAAATACAGAGAGAAAAACTTAATGCAAGTTTCAGTGGAGAAGGAGAATGAAGACAACAAAAACTTGGCCGTCAAAGCTTGCTTCTTTAACACGTTAGGTGTCATTATTTAATCACAACATTTGTCTTAAGGCACGGAAGACATTTGCCTAATTAAGATGCCGCCATTAATCTGCACATTAAGTTGCCATATTTCACCAATTAATTAGTCCATTTATGTCTTAATAATTGATCCACTTATCACTCCATGATTGATCCATTTGTCATTTAATTACTAGTCTATTTGTCACTCATATTACAATGCCAAATGTCACTCAATTATAGGCCTAATAATTCTAATTTTTCATGTATCAATTTATCCTATCACTTGGCATTTTTCCTAATCCAAATGTACATATTAAATTTAATAATCTCCCAATTAATCACAATTAATTCCAAATTACCAATTTTAATCCAATCATACTAAAATTCAAGACATAACAATTCACAATTCACTTCATAGCCATTTTAAAATCTTTCATACCTAGGACATGTCAATTGAGTGCATATGCTATCTTTGTAATATGTACAAATATCAATATTCATGTGTGTATGCTATACAAATGAAATTCTCTCAATGCTATTTTTCACTTTCAATGTTCTAGGGTTCTAACCCTAAACATGTTTCGAAAACTAAATATTACAATTAGGTTAATCAAAATGATGAAAATTGTATAAACAAGATCATATAAAAATTTCATTCAAGCAAACTCAAATCTCCACATAAAATGTAAATAAGGTGTAAAACATATTAAGTGTCTTTTGATTCTCCTTATAATTTTAACATGTTAAAACATAAATTTTTCTTCCTTTTTAATTACTTTCAAATTTTTTAATAACAAAGAGATTTTATAAATTATTGATAAGTAATATATGAGAAGATATAATAACAAGTGCATAATCCCACACCTTTCCTCATTCTTCATACTTATTAGTCAAGTCAAATAATTATATAATCAAATAAATAAAATCCTTTAAGGTATAAAATTAAATATAAGCCTAACAACAAAAAATTGATTAGTGGCTTGTATCATGGGTGACATAATCCAAAGAAAAGTTTAATGCTTAAAATTGTTGAAACCTAAGGGGTAAAAAGAGGTATGATAAAATCAGAGAAAATTGCTTAACAATGGTCAATCTAAGTGTCTTTATCATCTCAGTGCCTCTAATTTAAAAATTATAGTCTTGGCATATATAACAAAAGTAAGTTCCAGAATCACCTATTATTTATGATATTTACATAATGATGAAAATTGAGCATCCTATAATAATAAATGCTCATTGGCTTAAAACCTCTCAATTTAAGCTCATTTGTGAAAAATTTTAAACACTTTCAACCAAAGTAGAAATGAAAAACATCATTCATGCTATAACCTATAAAAATCCATCTAATCCTATTTTTTATTACATTCTACATGCTATAACCTATAAAAATCCATCTAATCCTATTTTTTCTTACATTCTAACTTAATTCCTTAGTCACAACATAAGAATTAATAAATTTATATCTTTATAAAAAACTATTGAATAAGAATTAATATAAGCTTAAGTCAACATTAAATCCATAAAATTACTATACCACTTCCCTACACTTAAAGATGTACATTATCTCCAATGTACATAACAAATCATAGAAAAGAATAAATGTATTGAGAAAAAATAAAGTAAATTAATACTTCCCTAACTTATAATTAAGAAGTTTAAATTAAAGGCTTAATTTCCATCCCTTATCATCCTTGTAAAAATAAAATGAAATAAACAAAACATTAAAAAATGGAAGGATAATAAAGTGAACATAAATATATTGTATCTATTATCAAAAATTATGGTTTATTATATGCAACGTAAAAAGAATAATAGAAATAAATAGCATTATATGGGTTTAACAAGGCTAATCCCTTAGTAATTATGAACATAAAATAAAAAAGGAAAAATACATAAAAATAAAAATAAAAGTGAAAATAAAAACAAATTAATAAAAATGTGTTGTTAAAACATCCCAAGTCTTTGTTGATAGTGATGCCTTTACAATAGCTTGAGCATTTGATTGTTGAGGAGTCAGTAGTGATGATGTGGTGACTTTTTTCAGTGGAGGGGTACCAAAACTTTATTAGCTACCATTGTCCCTTTGAGATGGTGCACTACATTACTAGGATATGACCCATATATTTCTCCAATGAAGTGATCTTCAACTGGACCCAATGTGGAGATGTTTGTGGTCTCCTAAATTTGCTAGTGCTTTCTTAAGATTGGTCTTAATGCTCAAGCTTTCCCGCGTGCTACTGTGGTGGATCGTACCTTTGTTTCTACTCTTGTTGCACGGCCTCTTCCTTGGTACTTACTTTCCTTGTCTTTGATTTTACGCATTGATATTTTTATCATTACCCCCTGAATGTGAAAATATAAAAATTGAAAAAAAAAAGTGAATAATATATATCAATTAAACAAATAACAGAAATAATTTCTCACGTTCAATTAGTTCTTAATTAATAATAAAATACAAACAATTCTAATAAATGACAACTTAATTGAATATAGTCACAATTGTAATGACATTAACTCGAAAGCATTCAAATTAATCAAGAAAAATTCCCAATGTATTAGTCGATCCAAAAATTATAATTAAATTATCGTCACACCCAAATTCAATCAAACAAACCCAACGAAATTAAAGTGATTTTCCTCAATACAAGTTGAAACATTATAGTTTAGGTAGTTTATGTTAAACGTATTAGGGTTAACTTTTATTAGACACGGGCATGTTGGGCTACAACATAGGCATGTTACGCATTTACATGAATGTGTGATCCAAACGTGCTATGACAGTTTCTAACATAGGATAGAACACAGATGTATCTCTAGGACATGTTAAACTAAAAAATAAGACAAAAAATTACATGGGCATGTTAAGACTTAACACAACTATATTGAAACAAAATTTTAAAAAGAATATATACAGCTACTAACACTGGCATTTTGATGCGACGAGCATGTTTTTATAACTTCTAAAAAATAAGGATAAAAAATTCAACAAGGGCGTGTTCATAACCGTTAATCTTTCTATTTCTTCAAACTTTCATAAATCTAGCAACATAGTAGTGTAGAAGGGCATCTAACTTATTAAGACTTATCAACAACAGCGTCACCATTCACCAAGAAGAGCATATTGATGCCTGCATATCTTTCTATAACTTTTTGGGACATCTTTCTAGGGTAGAATATGACTATGTATCTACTCAATATAGACGTGTTAGACTACATGGCCATCAACACTAGCATGTTGACAAGTGTATAACTTTCTATAACTTTGTAACTTAGCCAATTTTCTACCTACTTCTAAATATTTAAATCCTCATATATTTCAAAGCTTAGAAGAGGAAGATAACACCCATAAAACCATAAAGCAATTACAAATCTAATATTAAACCATAAAATTTAACATAGATATAAAAGAAATTACAAAAAATAAAACCTAAAAATTTAGAATAAATTTATTTAAAATAAAATACCAAATTAAAAAGATTGGGTTACCTCCTAAGAAACACTTATTTAACTTCATTAGTTTGAATTTCTTGCTTTAGGTTACTCTTTTATTATTACAGGGACCGAACTCCTTGCTTTTAATGTCAAACTCCTGTCTAAAGTAATACTCCAATCGCAAGACATTATCTTAAACATACCTTTTTCTAGGTAGGCTGCCTTTATAATGCCATATGGAAAAACTCTCTTGATTATAAAAGGTCTAGACTATCTAGATTTTAACTTGTCTAAGTCGAGAGTTGTATAAGAGAACTTGATCTCCCTTCTTAAATTTCTTGGCTTATTTAATTCTCCCATCATAATGCCTTTTGGATTGTTTCTTATAAAGCTTTGAATTTTCATAAGCCATCATACCCCATTCCTCTAGCTTATTATCTTGGAGCCTCCTTTTCTCTCCTGTAAGATTGATATTGAAATTAAAGAACTTAATTTCCCAATATGCTTTATGTACGTTCAATGAACAAATGACACGCCTTGACATACACTAACTTATATGATGTAGTGCCTATTGGTGTCTTAAATGTCATTCTATAGGCTTAAAGAGTATCATATAATTTATTAGACCAATCTTTCTTATGATGTTCTATCATCTTTTATTGTAATTTTAGTTCCTTATTAGTTACTTTTACTTGGCCATTAGTTTGAAGATGATAAGGGTTACAAACCTATATGTAATTCTATAGTTACTAAGACCCTCTTCAAATTAGATGTCAAAAAAATGAGCGCCCTTATCATTAATAATTGCTCTTAATGTGCCAAATTAAGAAAATATTCTCTTAAGAACTTTAATTCTATCATATCATCATTTGTAGGTAAGTTGTAACCCATTTAGAAACATAATCTATACCTACTAGAATGCATTTGTTTCGATACAAAACTAAAAATAGATTCATAAAATTGATGTCCTAAATATTGAACGTTTCATGAACCAAAATAAAATTTGGGTGAATTTCATATTAATAAGAAAATTTAACTATTCACTACACTTATCACAAAGTTGGATGTACCTTTTGTCATCTCTAAATAATGTAGGCTAATAGAATCTTGATTTATGAACCTTTTCAACCATTCTATTTGCATGGTAAAAGCCTCTAACTAAACCTACATAGTAGTGACCTAAAATCTCCTACCTGTCCATCTCAGAAACACATCTTTGAATTATTTGTTATACAAAATTCTTAAACAAAAAAGGATTTTCCTAAGGGTAACTTTTAAAGTCAAAGAAGAATGTCTTCTTTTATTAATGAGAAATCTCCTTAGAAAGAATCCTAGCAGCAATATTATTAACAATATTGATAAACTATGGAAGTTCAGGTTCACTAACCTTATTGAGACTGTATAAGCACTCTTTAGCAAATGCATCATTAATACTATTTTCCTTAAGCCTCTACAATAACAAAAATCAATCTAATTAATCTTAGCTTTGAATCTAATTAATTTAAAAAATATTTTAGTGCAGAGTAATCAGTGTGGGTAATAAGGTTAGACAATATATGATAGGATCTAAATTTATAAGGCATAAAAACCAATTATAGTAGCTCCTATTCTGTAGTTATATAGTTTTCTTAAGCATCCATCATAGTTATTCTAGCATAGTAGATGGCCTAAAAGTGTTTATCCTTCCTCTGTCTAAGAATTACACCTATTATAAAATCACTTGCATCATACATTAGTTTAAAAAAAGAGTCTAATATGGGGTAACCATAATGAATGAATTAGTTAATTTTTTCTTAAGAAGAGTGAACAGGACACTCTTGAGTGAAATTAAAAGGTACATACTTCTCAAGTAACTTAGTTAATCTCCTAGAAATTTTAGAAAAATTCTTAATGAACCTTTTGTAGAAACCTAGAAGACCAAGAAAGTTCTTAACGACCTTAACTGAAGTAGGTGTCATAACTTCTTAATAGTTTCCACTTTTGCTTTATTAACGTTTATCCCTCAGTAAAACATTCTATAGCCTAAAAATAAGCCCTCTTTAACTATAAATGGCTCTTTTTTTTCTAGTTTAGCATCATATTGGCTTCCTCACATCATTTGAACACCTTTTCTAAATTTGGAGGAATAAATCAAAAGAATCTCTAAAAACATATAAAAATTATCCATAAATGCATGGATAATATCCTCATCTAGTTCATCAAAGATCGCCATTATACACCTGTAAAATGTAGCTGGTGCATTGCATAATCCAAAGGGCATCCTCTAGTAAGTGAACATACCATTTGGATAAGTGAATGTCAATTTTCCCTTGGTCCTCTAGGCTATAAGAATCTAAAAATAGCCCAATAAGCCATTTAATAAAAAATAATACACAAGGCCATCTAATCGCTCCATCATTTTTTCAATGAACGGAAAAGGAAAATGATCCGTTTGAGTAGTATCATTAAACTTTCTGTATTCTATTCCCAGTCTCCACCCAATAATGGTCCTTATAGGAATCAATTTATTCCTCTTATTAGGCTCCATAACCATCCCTACATACTTCTATATAATTTGTATAAGGCTCCCCAAAGAACTATAAAAAATAAGGTAAATTACTCCTTCATTAATATGCTTAATTACCTTTTCCTTCACAAATTCTTTTTATATCTGAAATCTTTTATGCTACAGCCTTCTTATTCCCTCTAAATGTCTTTAATAATTTTTCTTTTTAGTCTGTACTTATGTTTAATGTTATGATTACTAGTAACTTTGAATCCTTCTCCAAAATTGAATATTTTAGATGATTAGGCAATTTCTTCCATTCCAACATAGCTGGATCTTCAATAGAGTGTTTTAACCTCATTTATTTAGTCCTATCAATTTCTTTGAATTCCTTCCTTTGCACTATGAGCTCGTTAACCTCACAATAGGCTACTTGTTCCTCTGCCATACCTCTAGCTCCTTTCCATTTTATAATGTTATTTCTTTTATATGTTCCTTAACACTAAGTTATTTAGTGCAATAATGGGTAACCTCAGTTGAAGCAACAAATTGAGTGAAGACTTCCTCAAGATGTTGATAATCTTATTGTTATCAATTATGCTGAAATTCAAATGAGACATGATCATTCCATGCATAGTTATAATAACTACTTTGGATTACAAGTATTTCTATATAGGGTATCTTAAAGTTAGTTCTCTAAAAAAATTAGATGCCCCTAGACATAGTCTTTTGCCTTAAATTCATGATTAGGTTGGTTACTCCCATAAATGCCACAACAAATCATAGATGTTAGTTGAGCTTCCAAAACTGCCATAATTAATGGCATATGATAATCCTCGTGAGAACACTGTCCTCTCAATCCCTTCATTATGTTTAACGGTTATAATACTGAATATCCAAATCCTATAAACAATCCAAAACACAAGATCGTGACAGAAGGCTCTAAAGAAAATTAATAAACAATAAAAGAAAAGGGAGGGAAATAAATGGCTAGATTAACATAACTTAAGCTTTCCTAATATCTTAGTCTAAGACGATAACGTTAAGGACTTAGTGAAATCTCATACAATGTATATAAAACTCGACTTATTTAATTATAGACTATTTGAGGCAAGTGCACCTATCATTCTATATTGTAGGGCTTGGAGTTCTAAGTGTCGATCCCAAAGAGACTATAAGTACTAGTAATGGTTCTTTTCTATTATCTAACTGATAATTCAGGTGAATGAAAACAAATCAACACAATTAAAGAATCTAAGGTAACCAAAGAATGAAAAATAAACTAATAAGATGATGGTAACTTGACTTCAAATCCTCCTTTAGGATTTCTCATGCAATCTTGATTTCATTAACTAATTTACTATAAAATTCATTACATCTTGGAAATTTATAAATTATGCTAATATCTTTCTTAAACGTATTAACACCTAATTTCAAGTTAGTTAATTAAAATCCCTTTATAATTAAAAACCTTGAAATTGTATTATTTGATTTATAAATTTCACTATTATATTTGACCCTAATCCAGAGTATTTTATGTTATCCTATATCTAGATTTTCTTGTAACTCCTTTCAATTATGATAGATTTCTTTATACATTGGATTTCTTTTTCACAGTTGCTTGAAATCACAAATAAAATAATATTCAGACAATATTAATTCCAGTATAGCAAAGAACACATAATTAAATCTCAGTAAAAGAATATATAACTAAATCTTAATAAAATTAAATAATAGATTAAATTAAATCAAAATCACCAAGATCCATCTCGAGTTTCGTCTAATCTATTACTAAAAGGTATTTAGATCATGATAACCAAAAATAAAACATCAAAACTAAAGAAAATTTGGAAATCTAAGAAAATATGGTTGGACTCCTTGAAATCTACAAAACTTGCACTCTATATTAATGAAAATTCCACTCCAAAGGGGATTCTCCCTTAGCTATTGTATTGTTTCTTTTTATGTATTTTCTAGCTATTCCTATTTCTTACCACTTAAAATGCGTACATCTATAAATTCTAGTCCAAAGAGATACATGGGCATCATCGCATGTGTGTTAATAACTATGTAACTCAAATTTAGCAAGTAAGGGTTTTTGGAGCTAACATATGCATCAAAAGTACTATATACTATTAACATGGCTTTCTTATAATTTCACATAGGGATTTTGTTAACCTTAACAGTCGTGTACCACAAGATATCCTCAAAGATCTCCAAACACTCCTATACGGCCATGTACATTATCTTGCACTCTATAAATCAATCAAAAAAGCTTCAAATTGCTTTAAACTTGTCCAAATTTGTTCCTTTTTGCTCTAAATGAATGAATTAGACCTAGAAACAAAATATGAACAACTTAAGCACTAAAATCAATACTAATACTCAAATAAAAAATCAAAATACACTAAATATGGGACTAAAAATATGAATAAATCATCATTTATTAAAAAGAAATATAAGCTGACTAGTGTATGTGCAATGATTCCAAAACTGTATTAATATGTTGAAATCTGAGTGTAAAAGAAAGTAACATATTGCACCATTTATCAATTCTTTTTAAAATTCTTATAATTAGAAGCATGAAGTCTGAGTATATTGGTAACAAATAGGTAAAGGAAGTTGTTTTTAGCTTGAATCAAGTTAAGAAGCAAAACTAGTCAGAATTATATGCTATAACAAAGGAGACAAAAAGTAGCTTTTCTCTTTATTTATAGTTAAGCTTGAGAGGTTCTTAAAATGCTAATGGCTACTGATAAATGATTAATATACCTTATTTCTAATCTCATGTTTAGTGTGGTTTTTTGTTTAGTTGTGACTTTTTTTAAAAAATTACACTTAATTTTTTCTTGTTATATTTTTTTAATTCTTAATTACCTTCACAGGTCTAAAAAGGTGAAAATCAAACAGAATCAAGGAATAAAATTAAAGGATTGAACATGTCTTTAAAGGAAACATCCATGTGGAGGCTCACAGGTCTTTTTAGAATCATTGATTTATGAGATTTTGAAAGAATAGAAGTAAGTATGAGGGACATGATTATAACCTAGTCGTATGGGTGACCTTTCCACTCGAGAAACCTTGATTTTTAAGTGATAGAAGGAAAATAAATAGAAAAAGCGCAGAGGCTAGAGAGAATCTCAAAGAAGGTTTAAAAAACACAAATTTATGATATAAGATGATAAAAAGAATGAAGAACAAGCAAGAAAATATATTTGGAATGGATTACCATCAATTTAATGTGGATTTCATCATGATTCTTTTGATTTTCTAGTTTTCATTTAGTTTTGATGTTTTTCTTCAATGACTAGGAACTAAACTATTTTTGGTACTTGGATCAGATGAAACCAAAGTAGACCTTATAGTTATGTTGTTTTAATTTAATTAAATATTTATTTTTATTTAGTTTAGATGATCTGTTCTTAATTATTCTTGAAATAATATTGTTAACACATTGATTCATGTATAATTTCATGCCAATAAGATTGAGAAATTCAATGTATGAATAAATTTAGCATAATTGAGAGTAGTTGCAAAAAAACCTAGAGATAGAATGATATAAATCTTTCATATTAGGATCAAACCTTTTAGAGCAATTCAAAAATTGGTTAAAGCAACCATAGGGTTTTTAACTAGAAAGAGATTTTAGTTAATCAACATATGAATAGATGTTAATAGTCTTCAAAAAGATATTAGTATAATCGAGGATTATCTTTCTTCAATTACACAATTGTGTTGATATATTATAGTTTATTATTTAATTTTGAATTTGATTAATTATAAGTACTATATTTGTTAGACTAGATAATATAAAGATAATAAGTTTTAATATTCTTAGTCTTTGTGGGATCTACTCGTACTCGTCAGTGTTAACTACAGTTAGAATGTGCGTTTATGGTTAAAACTAAAATACATTAATATAGCCATTGAAACCTTATAAAGTCTGAATCATCACTTGATGGTAGAAGAAGGTCTCAAGTAACTACTAAACTATATGTTTCCAATCTCTTACATTTTTTATGATACTTAAATTTTCTTGTTAAGCTAATAGTGCTTTATAAGTCTTAATAGGACTTCAATGTGAAGTGAAGATAAGTAGGGGAATAAGCGTCCCATTACCTTATAGCCCTAACCATTTTTATTTATTTAGTTGGAATCTTTTAGAAAAGAATGTTGTAGGATAAAATTTGGAGGTAATATTCAACCTAACTTATGAAAACTATTAGACACTTGAATGCTTTTAGTGTGCGTGATGAAGCTCAAATTTATTGTATCAAAAGCCTTTTAGAGGTCCACCTTAGTTTCGCAACCATAAGAGAGTTATTTCTTCTATAATTTTTAAATAATTCGTGAATAAGGAGTATGGTATCTGAAATGTTACTTTCTTTAATATAAGCATTTTGGTTAGCTTGTTAGCCTATTTTAGCCTAGAGGCAAAAATTTTAGAGATAACTTTGCATATATTGTTGCAACATGAAATTGTTCTCATATCCTTAACTTATTAGGAATAGGAAGCTTACGAATAAGGCTTATAAAATTCTTACTAAATTCCTTCAGTATTTGACCCCTTTTAAAGAAGTTTAGTACTACCTTTACAGTAATATTCTTAATTAAATGCCAAGATTTTTGAAAGAAAAAGACATTAAGCCATTTAGATCTAGAGAACTATTAGGTTTGAGATAAAAGATAAATTTTTTCACATTAGAATTAGTAATAAGAGAGAATAATGCAGTAATATTCTCATCTAAATTTCTATTAAAAATAAAAGAGTTAAGTGGAAACTTTGAGGAAGAGGATTGATCAGTGATGCCTAATGTTTTAGAGAAATAGTTAAAAGATGTCTTTAAGAGTTCCTATCGAGTAAAAACTAATGAACCATCTTTTACTTGTAAGTAAGAAATTCTATTCACATTCCTCTTTTCAAGTGATAATTTATGGAAAAATGATGTGTTCTTATCTCTATCCATAATTATTGAACCTTTGATCTTTATTTAAGCAATAAGTATTTGAACTCAATAGCCTTTGAGTGTCCAAGCAAAGCTTACTTCTCCTCATCTTGAAGAATTTTCTTTGATGGGTTAAAATATAAAGATAGTTGAGTTTTGTTAGGCCTTTCTCTAGTATAAATCATTGTACCATTTAATGTTACTATATTTGGGTTGGATAAGAAATTTAAGTTCCTCATTAATGTTACTAATTTTACGATTACAAACAAATGAAGGAAAGCTATAGATGTTCACACTAAGACCCTTCATAATAGCCTCTTGAAATCCTTCATCACTTTCTGAATGTTTATTAAATCTAAAGGGATAGTGTTTTTTAAACCAAATTCAAGGTTGCATATGGAAATTGGATAGTGAAATCAGAAATAAGGACTTCCAAATACTAACTTATAATAAAGGAATGAAGATAACCAAAGGGAAGTCACCGTTTCCTTATCCAACTTCTTTTTTTGGAACCATTAGTCCTGCCTTTTATACAAGCATTACCCTCAACCTTAAGAGGATGTGATGTGCTGTTAAAATCTACTATCACCATTCATAAAAGTCTGAATGCTGGCATGAATTTTCTACAATTTACTTTATACGATATTTCTTTAGAAAGAAAAGTTAGAGGCATAAATAATGGAGACATTATTTATAGTATTGATATTTAAAAGTACCAGTTCCAGATGAATAATTTGATTAGTAATGATATTGTTTTGACCCCTCAACTCTTTCTTAATCATAGATAACTATAATTCTCCTATAGTGATAAGCATTGTGATTAGACATAGTAGTCCATCTTCTGTTCGAAAAACTAAGTTATTTAAAGCTCATCTCATTCAACTTGGTCTCCTAAAGACCCATTAAAGCTGGTTTTATTGATTTGATGTAATCTTTTAATAAAATTTGCTTTCTTATGCTATCAAGTGCCATCACATTCCAATATAGAAAGTTCATTTAGATAGAAGTTTAAAGCTAGAGCTCTTACTTCTTCCATTAGATTTCATCCTAGAAATTAGATTAAATTTAGTTCCAGATTCCAAGATATTAGATGAGTTAAGATTTAAGTTTTCTTTATCAAAAAGGAAGTACTAACATTGATGGGATCTACATTCATAGGAGAAGAGTTTCATGAGTAAAAGATTTTGCAAATATAGCAATTATATATGCAAATTAGAAACAAAGAGAGTGATAGTCACACAGAAAGAAATATTAAATAATAATAAAGGAAATACTTTATAAAATTTTGTTTTTATTATCGTAAAATATTAAAATTTTAATCAAAATATACAATAATAACAATAACATCTCAGTTAAAGTCTAGCTCATACATAATGTTTGGAAAGTTCTAGAAGTACACAGCCATTGTTTTTAATAGAAAAATAATACAAATATATAAAATAAAATAAACATGAAAAATAATAGATAATACTAAATAATAACTTTTAATCAAAATATGTCTTACGTTTATTAATATTAATTTTCAAATGCATATATAGTAATTAATAATATGGAAATAAGTTACAAAAATAAATTAAATATTAAATATTAACTATTAAAATTAAAACTAATATGTATCAATATCAAATTTAACATTTAATTAATCAAAATAAAAATATGTTATTTCGATCAATTTATATAGATTATTTATAGAATTTCAACATTAACAATATATATAACATATAAATAAAAATATTATATAATTATCTTGTATGAACAATAATAAAGCATAATTAATTGTGCTAAGTGATAAAAATATTTTTTAGTTTTCATGTAAAATATTCCTAAAAAGTTAGAGAAAAGCATATTGGAAATGCATAAGAATGATTAGTTTCTCCTAGCTTCAAATTGCGTTAACAAGATGAACATTTAAAAAGGTCATGAATTAATCAATAAGATACATAATTATAGAATTCATATAGCTTGGTTCCTTATAGAAGTTTTATATTATCAATATAAATTATGTATTGTAATTATCTTTTGTTGGGTCAAAATAGTTAAATACTATACTAGTATTGTAAGAGAGGACATATCAAGTGACAAATGTGTATGTGTTGCATAGAAGGCTTTTTTAAATCTAAAAAATTAGTAAGCCTTGCTCTCTATGTTTTGTTAAACTGGAGACATTCATAATATTGATTTAATGATGAAAAATACTTTACTACTAATGTTATTAGAAAAGATCAAAATTTATGATTGAATGCAAACACAAACCTTATTCTATAGCTCATATCAAAGTTAAAACATGATCAATCAAAAGGGGTCACTCCATAAATTAATAGAAATTCAATATAGTTAATTAAGTATGTTATGGATAAAATATTAATGATAAACAATATATTTTAGTTATTTGGAAACATTTTAGATGAAAACATAGAAAGAAGTTTAAATAATCATGAAATTTGAGGACATTCCTATGGATAAAAGTTGTTTAGCCTCAATAATGCAGCTAACTGCCCCTAAACGAGTGTCTACTAAAATTACTTATAGATATGTGTTATTGCTAAGCTACCTAATAGGCAGCTAGCTACCCCTCAAGCAATATGTACTAACAATCACCTTTTTACGCCATTACCAAAGATAATAAGAATGTTCTAATGACTACTTTGATTAATTGGACTATAAATAAGAATCTTCAGGAAGATGCTTAAAATGGAATGAAGTGGAAAATTTGAATATATTAGTAAAAAATACAAGTATGATAACATTAAGAATTTCATAATTATATTCTAATGTATGTATTCAATTGGGTGATTGTTTTCTTAGAAGTTAAAATTGTATTGCTAAAGAAAAACACCTATTAGGTTGTTACTTAATTATGTTATATATTCTTGATTAAGTTAGTATTGTATTAGAGATTCCTTGTGAGTTTTAAGAGAATCCAATATTGTTAAACATTTGAAGGGATTACTCCTTACCTTTAAGGAAGAGATTACAGTAAAGTTTGAACACAAGGTGTTTGGGAAGTGGACATAGGGCCTAGAGGGTCAAATATATATATTCCCTATCTTCTTTTTATTATTGCTCCAAGTTATTAATCCATTACATTTTTTTCTTTTTTCTGTCAATTACATCATTATAGTATTATAATTCATTACTTAAGTATTCAACTCCATATAGAACTCAAAGTGAGCATGAGCTATATAGACTGGAAATTACTAATTAGAGAGTTGTTAATTCAAAGAGAACAATGATACCTTTAAAATCACAAATATCATTTCCTTAGACTTAACAACACCTCCTAATTTACCCATAATTGATGGATTTCAAAAATAGTTAGTATAAAAATATTTTCACAATTTATATTTTTATATAGAGTGAACTGGTAATAAAATTATAGAAAACTTGGAAATATATAGTTGAAAAGATAAAATATAAGTAGATCACACTTTTTTTAAATGAAAATAATCATTTATATTAAATAGCACATATAAAATTTTTCTTAATGGCTGAAGAAACACGTTTATGGAATATTATTAAGAAGGAACACTTCATTCTTTAGAACTTCATAATATTAGATAGGTCGGTAATTACCCCTCTTTTAAATAAGAAATTGAATATGTCTCTAATAAGAAAAAATATAATTGCATTGAGTGAGAAGGTTATAAATATTCTAATTTGTGCATTAGGTATTAGAGAATTCAATTATGTATCTATGTTTAAAATTGCTTATGAAATTTAGCATACTTTAAAGATAACTTATGAAGGTACTAACTAAGCAAAAGAGAGTACGGTTAGCATCTATGTTAGTATGAGCTATTTCAAACGAAACATGATAAGAACTCCTTTCAAAATTGGCACTAGATTTTTGATTAACATCAATAGGTTAAAACACTTTGATAAATCTTATTTTAACTTTGAAATGGTGAGAAATATAAACGGGGTCTCTACCAAAGCCATTTGAGCCAAAGGTGATTGACTATAAATCTAATTAAATTTTAAATTTTAAATTTTATTTCAATTAAATTTCTAAAATATATAAGACCTATTAAGAATAGTCTTACACTCCAAAGAAGCTAATACTTCTTTTTTTAACAACTCTTTATAAAAGTTTTAAAGTTCTCTCAACATATTCCTTAGATGTCATTAAAAGCCAGTCACATATACAATTATACAAGTTGAGATGGTCTACCTTGAGAAATAGTTTGAGATATGGCAAGAATACGATCTTCAAAATAAGGTACAAATTATGATTTATGTTTTATTGTATTTTATATATTATTCATGTTATAGAATTTTAAGTTATATTGACTTTAAAAAATCAAATAAATTTTTTTATTTATTCTGCTACATGCAAAAAGTGAATTTTGAATCGTTTTTCTAAGATTAAGTAGTGTGTCATGCCTAATATAATATGAGGTAATGGAGTAATATGAATATGTTACATTTAACATGCTCATATTAGAGGACCTCTTACATGTATTATTGTATTATCACTTATTATTTGTCCTAGTTTCTTTAGTATGTGACAAGCATACAGCATTTATGTTTGCAAATTGCAAGTGTATTTGAAATTTCCCTTTTTTAACCCAAGTATTTTCTTTAGACGTGTGGAGCATGTTAATTGTTGGTACTTTTGGATTTCCTTTCCGTTGGAGAGTGGATGTCATTGATTTTAACCCTCGAATGTGACGAAACGAGTAGGTGAAATCTTTATTGCAGGCCTTGGACTTTTTTTCATCCATCTAACTCACCGACAATTCGCATAACTTGGTTGCTATATATTTAGTACGGTTTTTAGCTCTTCGTTAATTTCCTGCATCAAGCACATAGCACTCTTATCTCTCTCTCGGTAGCGTTTCGTACAGATATTATAATCCCTCCTAATTCCTAAGTCTACCTATTTCTCTATCGCAAAAACATTATGGTACAATCAAAGAAATACAGAGGCGTCAGGCAACGACGGTGGGGTTCTTGGGTGTCCGAGATTCGCCACCCTTTATTGTAAGCTACTTATCACGGTCACATTTAATCGCTGTTCAGATTGATCAGTCCTAACTCATTATAATAGTTTCAGTTACACATCTCTTTCGTATTAAATTCTGATCTCAATTAATATCTGGTACGTTCTTTTAGCTCTTGCTTATCACAAGTATGATCTCCATCTTTGCCTCTTGTTTAGGAAGAGGAGGATATGGCTTGGGACATTTGACACAGCTGAAGGAGCAGCAAAAGCGTATGACCACGCAGCTATATTGATGAATGGTCAAAATGCTAAGATAAACTTCCCAAAAAGCCACTTCGAAGACCAAAAGAACACCGATAGCAATGATAATTATTCACCGGGGCCAAAGGCTCTTTCACAGCTTCTTTACACAAAGCTTCGCAAGAGTCGCAAAGACCCTTCTCCTTCACTCACTTGTCTAAGGCTTGACAGCGATAACTCTCATATTGGGGTGTGGCAAAAACGTGCCGGTCCTCGTTCAAGCTCAAACTGGGTCATGCGGGTTGAGCTCGGAAACAAAAAAGCAGAGGCCATGGAAGATCCGTCGTCTTTCTCATCTGGGGAAACGTCGCAGGCGGTTAGGATTGAAGCAGAAAACGGTACAGAAGAAGAGGATAGAATTGCGATGCAAATGATAGAAGAACTACTACTTTAATTGACAATATATATATATATATATATATGTAGACCCTATCTCTCTATATATATATGTAGACCCTCCTTGTTCATATGTACTATGTTTGCAGTTGCGATTAAAGTGCTTAAAGCGATATGTAGACCCTCTCTCTCTCTCTATATATCCGTAGACCCTCCTTGTTCATATGTACTATGTTAGCGTTTGCGATTAATGTGCCTAAAGCGACCGTAGATTATTCTGTCATAACACGAATTTAAATTATGATTCATGGTCAACCATAAACTTAAACTTGTATTAACGGACAAAATATTATAAAATACATGTTTTGCTATTTATTAAATGATAACCAAGCAGTTAAACTGCTTGAACAAGCTCTTCAATATGAGACCAGATTATCTGTTCTCATTACTCTTTTGCTATTTATTAAATGATAACCAAGCAATTAAACTGCTTGAACAAGCTCTTCAATATGAGACCAGATTATGTGTTCTCGTTACTCTTTACTTACTTTTTTTTATGAAATCCATCCATTCAATAAATAAGACCTACAAAAATTGAACGAATGATATAGTTTTAGAGCAAAGGGAATAGAGTAGGGGGAAGTAGATCAAAGATATATTCTCCCTCAACATATAAACAAGTTCCTGAAACTTTCAGTCAACCTTTATAAAAGTTAAATATTTTTATGTCGTTAATGTCTTTTTGTGCCTTTCTCAATGTGTGGACCTCTTAACAAGTTAGAGAAACTGATATTCCACAAACTTATTTAAGCAGGTAACAAGAGACTTTAGCAACTATTTATAGTAATCTTATTGAGCCTTCATATCATAGGCCTAATATATAACTAGCCAACATTTATTAGGACCCATTTTCCTCTCTTGTTCTTAACCTATTTAACCAGATCATTTATTGGACTTCTTTTTTTATCTTTAATATGGATCAAATTTGATTTTGTTAACCTTAACTTTATAAAAACTTGTTATTAATAATAGTCTAAGTAATAATCACTAACATTCTTCCGTTGGACAAATATTAATTAAAGTAGTGGTTGACCAAAATCAATGTAAAGGTTGACAAATTTAAAATATTTGATCCAAAAATAATAAAAGGTTATCATTTGGTCCCATAAGGCTTTTAATACTGAAAAATATCAATTGCATGTGTCATACACGACACGGATATAATGCAATCACACACATCTAATACCTTGCTAATATGAATAAGAAATTGGAAAACAACAAGGATACTTATATGATCTAAAATGTATCATTGTTCCATTTATTGGTCTCAATTTATTTGAATTTTATAATAAATCACATCATAGAAATTTGTTTTCTATCACTGAATGTAAAACCACATTAAGAAAAATCCTTATGAGATTAAATATTTGTATCCCCCTATTTGTTATCAAATCCACAAATTTATGCATGTATCTGTATGTGTCCTGAAGACATAAGATCAAGGTCAATTGTTAAAATTGTAACATCCCCTCATCAATAGGAAGGGTAACTTGGTAATTTGGCACGGGTTAGGAGTGAAATATGGCATTGAAATATTCATGCATTTATATATGCACATGAATTAATTGGGGTTAAATTAGGTAGAATTGGTTGTTTTGGTCTTCATGAAAGTTGGAGATCTTCTTATTATCTTTTAATCGCCATAGAGCATGCATTTTTTTGATATAAGGATTGAAAGATATGACTTGTTGAA
This sequence comes from Erythroxylum alaternifolium, assembly GCA_027478495.1. Taxonomy (NCBI): domain Eukaryota; kingdom Viridiplantae; phylum Streptophyta; class Magnoliopsida; order Malpighiales; family Erythroxylaceae; genus Erythroxylum; species Erythroxylum alaternifolium. Next base: position 33,610,844 of record JANIIA010000001.1, read on the forward strand.
ATTCGGATGTGTTTGGCATGAACAGTGAATTTG
>JANIIA010000001.1:33737850-33750960 GCA_027478495.1 Erythroxylum alaternifolium
TTATCTACTATGCATGTGCATGTATAATGCATGCATATGTCACTGTTCACTAGCAATTGGTGAGGGGATGTTACATTCTCACTCTGGTGGATCTTACTAATTGAACTTGTTTGATATGCTCTTATACCTTAGGAACCGCAGTTTGTACATCTATGCATTCTAATTTATATACTGGTATGATATTGAGACCTTAATCTAATAGTTTTAAGTATATAGGTGATAGATATGAAACAATTATAGTATCCACCCTTCTATCATAATTATAGTATCCACCTTTTTATCATCTGAAGGGTGGGAATGACCAACCTTATAAAGATGAGATGGACGACCCTTATAATAGGCATTGTGCTTTAAAACGTTAGTTATTTATAATTCCATTATTCTAGATTCTCCATCTTTATGGTAAAATGTATCCGTTAGAGTGGTTGGTATATCCAATAAAATAATAATGAGTAAGACTAAGCTTCCAGCCCTTCAAGAGTTCAAAAGGTGTTTTTGAAACTAATTTACTTGGGACTCTGTTAAGAAATGTTTATAACGAGGTAAAATTGTCCTGCTTTGCATTGACCTTATCATATTGATTCTATCTTTTAGTAGTTCCTTTTTACTCAAGATTACTTGACATAGTGAATTGAATCACTATTCGATATGACTATACATATTTAACAAAAGGACCATTTTCTTGTCTTTAAACCCCATGTTTGCTAGTATTAACCTCCACAGTCAGATCTATCATAATATTCACCCTATGCTTCAACTCAATCTCTGAAAATTTGACCCAACCTTTTATCCCACAATATGTATGAATTCTCTTTTATCAAGGTTCTCTTTCTAGTGACTTGTTTGGAAATATATGAAGAAGCATACCTCTCATTAAGGGCAAGAAACATATTATGTAAGTCATATAATAAGAAGGCAGCATCAATATGTTTTACAGTGAAAGATAACTTTACAACAAAATTTTTAATTATAAAAATATAACATTCTTTAACTAAAATTGAGACAGAAATCTCTATATAAAATATGGTATATAAATTTTGTTATTTAATATAAGCTTGAACCCTGCATCAAGGTTCAAATAAACATTCCATACGAAGATTACGTAAACTTCTTCATTATTATGCATCATCAAAATTTTCTCCTCCCTATTTGTCTTTCTCTTTTCTATGTATCCCTGCATTACGAAAGCAGCATAATTAGAGGCTTCAATATTTGCCTACTAAGAACTTGACGTAGCTATAGCAAGATTAGACTCATTATTATACAAGACAAGGAGTTACCTGATAACTCTTTCCTTTCTGTTTAGGTTTTGTATTTTTAGCATTCCAACTTCTTATATGCCTTCTTCTTGCAAAAGAAAAACCTCAGAATCATATCTTTACAACATCCCTAAGACCTCTAGTAGCACTAGATTGATCAATATCTAAATATGGAGGAACTTTAGGTTTTATACATATGAGGCTTTACCTTTACTTTCCCCTTGGTTACTATTAAGGCTATATAAGATGTAGTTTGTAGCTTTTCTTCTTCAATAACACAACAAGTGATTATTGCATTTATGTCTAAAGCATCATCCTTAGAATTATATGTCATAACTAGAATACCAAAATCTAATGGAAGTTAATTTTGAGCTTAGTGAATTGCAGCAGCATCATAAATATAAATATTTAATGCTCTTAGCTTAGTCTAAAGGTGAATCATCCTAATGATGTACTCCTCATGCTCCTTACTCCTTTATATCTTATAAAGTATAATTCCTTCAATAAAGTACCTATTTTAGCATTAAAAGATACTTTATATCTCTTTAAGATTTTATTGAGGAAATCTCTTGTTATAGTTGTTTTTTGAAGTCCATTTAGTAGATTATTTGGTATGGATCTCTTTATTTTTAAATAACACATCATATTTGATCTTTCCTACATTTCGTATGCTACTTTTTAGGTTTATATGCTGATGGATGTAAGTGTTGATAGCCTATCCTTGATTATAGCCACATTGATATTTGACATCTCTAGCATAAAGTCTATATCTTGCTTCCATTTCTTAAAATTGAAACAAGTGAGGGTATCAATTGTGACACTTTTATTATTTATAGAAAAGGTTGCTACAAAATTGATATGTAAAGATTAGCAAAAATGTAGGATAACATTAATATTAAAGCAACAAAATAGTATCTATATTGTGCATCTTATCATAAATATCATGAAACACCTTTAGGTTGAATGCATAATACATGTAGATATGACCTTCAAATAAAAGTGATCAAAGTATACACTATTAACTTTTATGACTCTACCATTTGTGGACGAATAAATTACTTAAGCAATGACTTTCATCCATCTTATGCCTTTATACACATATCGACCAACACTTGTGGATATAAAATACAAAACCAGAGACATCCCCAGACATGCTAGTGAAATAATCAAATATTAATTTAAAAAGCTACTTTGGTGACTACATTTCTATTAGTACCCAAATGGATCCCTAAGCACAAGGAACATTCCTATATATTAACCTCACATTCTTATATACGGGAATAAAATATATAATAATTTACCATTCTTAAATGCAAAATTCTTAAATGAAAAATCCTTGTGTACATATTCATTATCACATATTAGTGTCAAATGCATTATCAAAAACTTTATTTGAGAATTTTTACAAATAAATTTTCAATTAGAGTGATAATCATGCAATACCAAACAACAAATACACCATGGATAACAAATATCACGCATATATCTTTTATTTCAAATCAAGTTAATGAAAATTCACTCAATCATGATTTAATAACATTATTTGACTTTTCTAAAGTTAAACCTTATTTAATACCAATGTAATAAATTCAAAAAATTAAAAAAAGCACTTTATAAATTCACAGGACCTAAAAAACTAATCCAAAATAACATAAGGAACCATTTTGTGAATTTTGGATTTTTTATTTTTTTATTCAGCGTCGTGCTTTCTCAATGTGTAGGGTGTGTGTAAACCATACATCAGATGTGCATAGATACGTGTCGCTTTCATAGTGCATAGACCACATATGCAATGTGCATAAAGACACCAATCAACTTGGGCATATGTATTATCACATCAGACACACTTTCGATGCCTATCTCAATATGTGCCAGCTATTTGGTTTGCATATATCACACGTGCTAGATGTTGAATAGGTCCTAGAAGCAACTGGCTGCTTCTTCATCATCTGTCCCTCTAATCACTAAAAAAAATAAAATTTTAATGATATTTCTGGTGATTGTTTGCCAGATTTTGATAATATTTTGCCAGAAAATTAACCTAAAGTCTATTTTGACTTGCTTTTCCATACAATGATTGTTCAAAATCAATCTAAATGACATATATCCAATTAAATAAGCAAAAGCATACTAATTTCTTTGATTTACTTATGGAAAAATAAAATTTTTTTGTCCAAATTGATAAAATCATAGAACCACCTTAATACCACATGCTAGTCATAACACAAACTTTAATTATGGAATTGAGATTAACCATGAACCTTTATTAATAGAGAAAATATGAAAATACATGTTTTGCTATCCATTAAACAATGAACACACTATTGACCTACTTTAACAAGCTCCTAAAATATTCAATCAGCCTAACGTAGCGTGTCATAATGCTACTCAAAATAATTAGACCTACAACTATAGCAGTTATGAGTCTAGTTCGATCCCACAGAGAGTATGTGTAGAGCTTTTGAAATAAAAATAATTAGTGATTAGGTTAGGGGGATTTGGTTTGATTTTGAATAAGAAAATAAAGTGAAACTAGATTTAAGAAAACAATTGAAAATGATAAAAGTGATCAACACGTTAGGGATCTGGTGTTAGATTAGTGCTCTAGAGGTAATCACCTTTAGTAGTTTTACACAAACTTTATTTTCACAATAAAGCGAGAGGAAATTTTCATTTATTTGATGTTCATTTATCTTTGAATTAATGTTTATCTTAAATCAAATTAATGAAGTCCATGATACAAAATATAGCATGAAGGAAATTATGATGAGATCATGATAATGAGATTCCTACCATGCGCAATTATATTAGTATCTAAATTATCTTAAGTCATAGGATTAATGAGACATGAAATTGTTAATCTGGATAGACTTGCACATATTATACTCCTTTATTTGATCAAGTAGCGGATCTCATAAACTGTAAGCATGAGATGTTACAGTTAATATGTGGATGCTTACTAAGAGTAGTAAGTACATCGGATGACTTGCTATGAGATTATCATGTAGTTGATCTATTAAATGTCAGTGATTAATCTCATCACAGTAATAGTGAAAATATCCTTAGATTTGAGGTACTCAAGGATATCCTAGATACTGATCCTATGCTTTGACACTATTCTTTGTTGTTTTAAGATGAGGTCTCATTAAGCGAAGGGCACAAAAAAATCAGATTGATTTTTCGATCGAAAAAAAAGTACTATATGAAATCTTCGATTTTTTCCTCTTTCGCTATCCCTATCCCATAGGTACAGTGTTTGAATCAATAGAGAACCTCTTCTTCTATATCTGTATGAATCGATATTATTACATTCCAATTCCTTCTCGACACCTCCCAAGGAAAATCCCGAATTGGATCCCAAATTGACGGGTTAGTGTGAGCTTATCCATGCGGTTATGCACTCTTCGAATAGGAATCCATTTTTTGAAAGATCCTGGCTTTCGTGCTTGGGTGGGTCTCCGAGATCCTTTCGATGACCTATGTTGTGTTGAAGGGATATCTATCTGATCCGATCGATTGCGTAAAGCACACGGCAGCAACGGAACCGGGGAAAATATACAGAAAAGACAGGTAGTGATTGGGTGTAGCTATTAGTATTCGAACGTAATTAGGTAGCCAATAAAGGATTCACTATTCCTAATAGAAGGAGATGATACCCACGGCCTCTTATCGGGGTTATTACTAGAGAGTCTCTAGCTAGAGCAATTATGTGCCATGAGGAGAGTCTTCAATGACATATAGAGCAATGAGATACCCATGATAAGAACTAACATTACTTGGACTAGATCTGACATAGCAGTCTAATGGGAGTTGACACATAGCCCATACTCTAAACTAAGTGGGATAGAGGATAGTGAAGGGATGAATTGCATAGTAATTGACTATAGAAAGGTTCATAAGTTAGATAATTAACTATCTAAGAGTTCAAAAGTTAATCCACTTACATTCTGGTCAATTGGCATCATAAAATCCTTTATTATTTGCCCGAATTAAGAGTTAATTCAAGTGAACAAAAAAATTGGGACCTAAGGGTCACACAAATAAAAGTTTGAATGAAAAATAAGGTGTGCATGGCTATCATTTAAGCAAGCCACAATTATGACTGACTTAATGACAGGTGGTACATTAGTGAGTTCTTCACTTATGTCCTCATGAATTTTTTAGCCAAAAACAAACTCAATAGAGAGGACAAAGGTTCGGAAGAGTTTTGGAAGTTAAGAGGAGTGATCTTGATATTTGTTCATTCAAATTTTAGTTAATTTTGCATGAGATTAATTACATGTAACTTGGTCATGGTCTAACTCTCACTTAAGCATCTACTTGAACTCATCTTGTTTGGTGCTCTAGCCATCCTTACACATTGATGTTTCATCATCTTTTTATGATCTCTAGAGGCCAAAGAAGGTGTTTATTGTTTGCTACAACCCATACAAGGAGAAGATTCAAGAAAGGAGGAGTACATGCATGGTATATATACTATAATTTCATATTCCTATAATCTGTTAATACATACACATAAATTCAGGTTTTTCTGGGGATGTCATAAGGTTAGAATTTTGTTTTTGATACTTCTGCTACCTTGCCATGTATATGATGCATGGACCCATCTCTCTCCATCAGTTGTATCAGAATAACTTATGCAAATATAAGATGATATATTGAATTTGTGCAAACTGTTTGCTGGGTTATGATTAACATGCATATTGATTTCAAAAAATTAGTATATATTTCTGATTTTCTTTCATAGAAATTTTTATAAGATGTTATATTATGTTTCTGTCAAAGGAAACTTCAATTTAATGTCATTTTTATTTTATTTCTAATTAATCTCCAGTCTGTTCATATGTTGGTTTCTGGGAATATCTGGAAAACAGAATGTATGTTCTAATTTTGAAAATTTGGTAATAATTTTAGAATTTTTTCTAATTTTATTAAAAAATGTTTATAACGTGTTACATTATGTTTCTGTCAAAGTAAAATGCAATTAAATGTTGTTTACTATTTTATTATGATTTTAGCCTGATGCATGTATGAAGTTCTGGGAAATTCTAGAAATTTGATGAACATGCATGCTTGTAATTCCAGAATAATTTTATAAAAATTGTTTTTATGAATTTTATTCATGAACATGTACATATGATATTTCCACATGTATTAGATGCATAACACCTATTTTTGAAATGATAAATTATTTAGTCTGGATTTTGCATGCATGTTGGTCATGTATGACAAGTGTTAGTGGACATATGATGTGCTGGCTAATTCCAAATAGTTCATAAAGAATTCATAGGACTTAGGTTATCGAATTTTTTATTAGGCACATTTAGAATGTGTATAAGGCTTTGCAATTTTTTCAGAATTAATTAAACTTGATTCCATTAATAGATTAGGTCAAAGTCAACATTGGTAAGCTTTTTGAAAGCTGATGAGATTGACTTGTTTGATGACTTATACGTATGTGTTTCCTTTATAAACCTTGAATTTATATGAGATAAGAAATGTATTATTTTTATGATAGTAGCATGCTAACTGCTTTTGTTTATAATTTGGGTTCCAGAAAATTTCCAGACATCAGATCGGTCTCTTTAGTGTTTAGTAAGATAACTTATTTATCTTGAAAATTTTAGTTGTTAAGATATTTTTCGCTTGTGTCGAAGTTGTCTTGAAAATTTTAAGATGACCTGGGGATGTTTTAGATGGAAAATTGATGTTCGAGAATTTTGGAAACCTTATGGACTAATTTAGAATTAATCTAAGTAGAGCATAGCATTTCTAGTGTTCCTAATCGAATCACATGTGTAATTCAAATTAGTTGAGACTAGCACTAGTAATTGATTTGTTTCAAGAGTTAAATTAAATCACAAACTTTAGATGTATAGTCAAGTCACAACCTAAATTAAACCTCCTTTGTGTATTACATGCATTAGATGTATTTTAAGGGTGGTTATGGACATTGGCCCAAATTAATTAAATCCTACATAATCTAAATATATATATGTGATTTATACATAATACAATCCAAGTATTGATGAGAACTAAGAATAAATCCCTCAACCAAAATATTAGGACCTATATCTTCCATTGATATGGCAAGGACCAGAATTCTTTTAGTGTTGGGTTATTGGGCAAACCCAAGCCCGCTCTACATGAATTTTTTCAAACCATAGAAATTACATTTTTGAATTAATGGGTTAATCCTATCTAGAAGCATTGATTTTTTTGGAAAAATCTAAGGTCAACATGGATAGAGGAGAAGTTAGGTAATATATATGGGATGTATACGCATCAAGAGTTGATAACCTAATTAGTGTGCTAAATCCATAGTTGATGGAACAAGTATATAGCTACATAAATGAATGAAAGTGGTATGAATGATACCTAACAATTGACCTAAGGTGGTTTATTGTGCTAACCTAAGGTCATTCTTAGTGATATTGGACATCGACCTATTAGGAAAATTATAATTTTTCTTGAATTCATAGTAAGGGCTATGGATTTTGATAAAATAGTGAGACCTATAATGCATGTGATTAAAGTCCTTATCGATATGCAATTATGTACATTCTAATGCTTTATCTCATTCTTTTAGGTTATTGAATCGCCACGATTTCTTCATCTAGTGTGAACTTACGCTCTCTACATGATTCCAAGAAACTCACGGGGCCAAACTTCTTATATTGGCTATAGAATTTGAGAATTGTTCTCAAATCTAAGAAAATCGGATATGTCCTAGATGAGCCACTTCCTGATTCCCCTGTTGTTGATGCCTCTGATGAGGATCAGAAAGCTTATAAGAAGCTACTGGACGATAATGAGTTGGCTAGTGTATTTTGCTAGCCTCTATTTCACCAGAACCGAAAAAGTATTATGATGCTATGGATGCTCATACTATAGTCTACCATCTAAGGAAATTCTCTGATGAGCAAGCTTAGATTGAAAGATTCGAGACCTCGAGGTTGCTCTTTCACTCTAAGATGGCTGAGAGATCGTCTCCAGTGCAGTATGTGCTGAAGATGAATGGATACATTGAGAGGTTAGCTAGTTTGAATTTCATAATAGATCATGAATTAAGTATAGACTTAATTCTGACTGGCTTAACTGATAGTTATTCACAGTTTGTGCTTAACTATCGAATGAACCAAATATCTACTCCAGTATTTGAGCTGATTAATTTACTCAAAACAGCTGAGCAAATTGCTAGAAAGGACAGTAAGGCTGTGATGCTGGTGGGCTCTGCTTCTAATTCTCATAAGAGGAACCAAAAGAAGAAGAAGTCCAAGAAGCTAGTAGGAGGTGTAACCAAGAAAAAGAAAAAGGAAAATGCATCAAAGGGAATATACTTCCATTGCAACAAGGAAGGGCATTGGAAGAAGAACTGTAAAGTTTATCTTGAGTCACTGAAGCAGAAGAAGATATTAGATGCTCCACCATCTACTATAGGTATGTTATTTTTTATTGAGGTTAATACTATTTATGATCATAAAATTTGGGTATTAGATATTAGATGTAGCTCACACATATGAGTTGATATGTAGGGTCTTAGGGATAGCAGGCTACTCAAGAAGTGGAAGATGATCCTATGTGTGGGAAATGGAGCAAGAGTTGTTGTATTAGCTATAGGAACATATGTTTTGTATCTTCCTAGTAGGCTAGAGTTAATTTTGGACAATTGCTATTATGTACTTGTTCCGACAAAGAACGTTGTATATGTTTCATATCTTAATAAAATAGGATTTCATTTAACTTTTTCTAGCAATGGTTGTTTAATTAAGTTGAATGAAATATTGTATGGTATTGCTACATTGTACAATGGTATTTACATATTAGATATGTGCAATTCAATTTTAAATATTAATGACAATAAAAGATAAAAACGAGATAATTTAAAATCATCTTACTTATAGGATTCTCAACTTGACCATATAAGTGAGGCATGCATGGCTAAGCTACTCAGGAGTGGTAGTCTAAGGTCATTTGATTATGAATTATATAACACATATGAATCTTGTTTGTTAAGCAAGATGACTGAATTATCTTTTAAAAGAAATGGTGAACATGCGAATAGGTTATTAGACCTAATAAATTTTGATGTTTATAGTCTGATGTCCATTAATTCAATAGGTGGTTTTATATACTTCATTACCTTTATCGCTGATTATTCATGATATAGGTATGTGTATCTAATACGATATAAGTCTGAAGCATTTAAAATGTTCAAATAATTTAGAAATGAAGGAGAGAAATAGCTAAAAGTGTTAAGACAAGTTAATTAGATCGAGGTGGTGAATACTTGAACGATGATTTTTTAAGTTCTCTCAAAGATAACCAGATTGTATCCCAATGAAATCCACCTTACACACTGCGACATAATGATGTGACTGAAAGGAGAAACCAAACCTTGTTAGACGTTATAAGGTTAATGATGGGCTTAGCAGATCTACCAAAATCCTTTTAAGGTTACACACTCGAGACTGTTGTTTATATGATAAACAAAGTCCCTTAAAAAGTAGTTGATGTTACTCCATATAAGATATGGACTAATAAAAAACCATATCTTTCAAATATAAAGGTTTAGGTTGTTCAGTTTATGTGAAGCGAATTCAATCAGACTAGTTTGAAGTGAAATATGATAAATCTCTCATTTTAAGATATCCTAAGGAAACAATTGGATATCAGTTCTATAATGTTTTAGAGAAAAAGTTGTTTGTCTCAAAGCATGCTGTCTTTTTTAAGAAAAAGCTTCTTTTAAGAGAAGACAGTGGGAGCAAAGTTAAACTTACTAAAGTTTATAATGCTCAAACAGATGCAAATTAATTACCTAAACCTGAGATTGTTGTTCATAGAGATGAGACAAAAGTTAAACCTTCTGACACACAAAATGTTCGTAGGTCAAACAGGATACGGAATGTTCCAGAGGGATATGGATTTTTTGTAAATGAACAAAATGACCTATTGCTTATAGAGGACGTCGAGCCTAGGACTTATGAAGAGGATCTGAAGAGTTCATAATCTAAAAATGGCTTTAAGCTATGAAGTTTAAATTCCATGTTTGAAAAGCAAGTTTGGACTTTGGTTGACCCACCCGAAGGGCTAAAACACATAGTGTGCAAGTAGATTTTAAAGAAGAAAATTGACATGGATGATAATGTGATTACCTATAAAGCAAGACTAGTTGCTAAAGGTTATCATCAAAGACAAGGTGTTGACATGACTAGACTTTTAGCCTCGTAGCCATGCTTAAATTCATTAGAATACTCTTAACCATTACTGCTCATTATGATTATGAGATACGGAAAATGGATGTGAAGACTACTTTCTTAAATGGAAACCTAGCTGAGGTTGTGTATATGATACAACCTAAAGACTTTATATCCGAAGATGGTAAAAAGTATGCAAGCTTCAGAAAACCATTTATGGATTGAAACAAGCATCTAGGAGTTAGAACATCTGATTTGACATAACAATCTAAGAGTTTGGTTTTTCACAAAAGCTGAATGGACGTTGTGTGTATAAGAAGGTTAGTGGGAGTGCTATCATATTCTTGTGTTGTTTGTGGATGACATATTACAAATAAGAAATGATGTCTTAAGTTTGCAATCTGTCAAAATTTGTTTGCCTTGGAATTTCCCCATGAAAAAACTTGGAGAAACAACTTATATGTTAGGAATAAAGATCTATAGAGATAGATCAAGGAAGTTGCTAGGTCTTTCACAACCTATGTATATAGATAAAGTGATAAAGAGGTTTAACATGGGGAAGTCCAAAAGAGGGTTTTGTCTTATGACTCATGGGATAAAACTTTCGAAATCTATGTGTCCCAAGATGCAAGATGAGAGGACTCGCATGAGTTTGATCCCAAATGCTTCAGCAATAAGATCAATCGTGTATGCTATGTTATGTACAAGACTTGATATATTGTATGCTTTAAGTGTTTCAAGCATATATCAATTGGATCCAAATGAGTATCACTAGGTGGCTGTCAAGAATATCCTAAAGTACTTAAGAAGGATGTTAAAGGATGTATTCTTGGTATATGGAGATGGAGATCTCGTAGTGACTGAGCAAACAGATGACATAAAGATGACTCTAAATCCTAGTGTGGTTATGTTTTCACACTGAATGGTGGAGCAGTCAGTTGGAAGAGTTCCAAAAAAGACATAACTATAGATTTAACAACAGGGTTAGAGAGCATTGCAGCTACGGAAGTGGAAAAAGAATTTTTAATGGTTCCGAGCATTGTAGACACAATACTATTATATTGTGACAATAATGGGGCTATTGCTCAAGTCAAGGAACCAAGGTCTCATCAGAGGTCCAAGCATATACCTAGGAGATATCACTTGATCATGGAGATCATTGATAGAGGTGATATGAAGATAGAGCGAGTGCCCACAGATTAGAACATCGCTAATCTTTTGACTAAGACACGTCCTCAATTGAGATTTGATTCTAGTGTACTCACCTATGGTATTAGATATAAAGGCAATTGAATTTAGTGCAAGTGGGAGATTGTTATAGAAGTGCTCTGAAGGCAATAACATTTGGCATTTTCGTACAAACTTTATTTTGATAATAAATTGAAACGCACTTTTCACTAATTTGATGTTCATTTATCTGTGAATTGATGTCTATCTTAAATCAAATTAATGAAGTCCATAATATAAAATATAGCATGAAGGAAATCATGATGAGATCATGATAATAAGATTCCTATCATAAGCAATTATGTTAGTATCTAAATTGTCCTAGGTCATAAGATTAATGAGACAGGACATTGTTAATCTAGATAGACCAGCACATGTTATACACTTTGATTTGATCAAGTAGTGGATCTCATAAATTATAAGCATGAGATGTTTAGAGTTAACATGTGCATGCTTACTAAAAGTAAACTACCAAAACAAGCAATAAAAAATGAGAAAAGTGTTGGATATAAGTAAGATCCATTTCTAAAGACAATCTCAGCCTAAATATGATCAAGCATATTCCATCATCCTAACACGTCTTCAAAACTCTCTTAAGACTATTGATTTGAGACAAATAAAATTCCCTACTAATCTTAGTTTTCCCTTAGGTCGTGTTTAATCAAGATATGATCGTTAATTAAACCTAACTACCAAATAACCTAGGATAGGATCTCTATTCAATTTGGTAGCCACATTATGAATTACAAAACGATCAATATAGGAAGTAACATCACACGTTCGGGTTATCTAACCTAAGTTATATTGTTCCTAACGATTAATGACCATTAAATGATACTCACAAACATCAAAAGTAACGACTATGGATTACATTCAATGTTTTAGGACTAGGTTCGAAATAAAACAATCAAAATAACTTATTAAGGTCATTCATCCCAAAACCTAATCAAATCATCACCAACAACACAACAATCAGAAAAGAAATTACATCCTTAAAATGATAAAAATAGCTTAATCATGACTTGGCATTGACACTACCGTTGAACCGGTGTCGAGAAGTTAGCCTTCCATTTCCATGTTTATGCTCCAAGTGAGTGTCATCTTCTCCATTCTTCGGTGGTGAAAAACAAAGGAAAACCTATCCTGATGGATTAAAAATAGGTACATGCTTGGTATGGCTAAACGGTAGATTTTAAAAAAAATTTTCGAAATCAAAACACAGCGGAAGCGTCAATACCAAATCAACATGCTTTTAATCCATACATGATACGACATAAAGAAAATAAATAAAATAAGTACAAGATAGGAATATTATTGACTCCTCACTACAACTTTGACTCTAAGCTGTTGTTGTAACACCCCACTCCCGCTGAACCCGAACCCGATATCGACAGTGATACCCGAGTCCGTGCCCTGCGAGGGTGACG
>JANIIA010000001.1:33752805-33770899 GCA_027478495.1 Erythroxylum alaternifolium
CTAATACACCTTACTCATATCCTTTGGATCATATTTGCATTCATAAGAACACCTTTATTCCTTTAACAACTTAAAATCTCCATATTTAAATACATTGATATCAGGAAAATCCATTCCTTAAGTAATGACATCAATTAATAACCTAAACTTATCAAACCGTTAGCCAATTAATCAAGTAACAATCTAGGTTTATTTTGAGCCTTAATCAAGTCCAAATACACTAATGTAGAGTGACTTATCCTCATTTGGTTCAACAAATTCAAAAAACTAAAATTATCATTTAAAAGCTTTGGCTAAGATCGTAGGGTACCTTCCCACAATCGTGGGATGAGTGCCCCGATTGTGCACTATTCCATTTTCTCAATTCTCCACAAATTTCATCTGCTTAGGATCATCACTAACACTTCAATTTTTCCAGAATTCATACTCTCAAAATGTACTTCAATTCATGTTAATAGAGCTTCCATCTTTAATTAAAATCGCCATTTTTTTACAAATTCAAAAGAAAACTCTTTCATATCAAATTCATAACACCGTCATAACAGTCCATTAATTATACCTCAATTTCTCATCAATTTCATCTCAATTTTCATCTTAAAAGCATTCATTTAATATCTTATAAACTATTTTTTTCAGGCATGCTAAACAGAACAAAAACTACCATTCATGCATCATTTCTCAACACACATTTAACACTAATACTTCAATCAATCAATCCCCAATTTAGTCATCATCAAGTTGTATTATTTTATATCACAAGAGATCAATATTTTACCTCCTTGATCAGCTCAAATACCTCCTAAATTGTCAAGCTAACCTAGCCTTCCATACATGTAAACATAATTTCAAGAACAAAATAGGAGTAGAATGATTTCAACAGTAATAAAAAGACAACAACAGAATCTATCTATCTCTATGAAGAATTTGACCAAGGTTTTGAGGTGGTAGTAGACATAATTAAAGCAAAATTTTAGAGCTATGAGGGTGTGTGTGTGTTTTGGTGGTGAGAGGGAAAAAGAAGAAAGAAGACAGTAGAAACAATTTCTACATTAGCTTAATTCATTAGGAGCTAGGTGTCACAATTTTACAATGACATTTGTCACCTATACATGCAATCCACTTGTCCTATATATAAGCTGCCAAATGTCATCAAAATCCTAGGCCATTTGTCACTCAATCACTACTGCTATTTGTCACTTAATTTTCTATGCCAAATGTCACTCATTTATAGGCTTAGTCATCCTAATTTTCTATGTGTCAACTTGTCTTGCCACTTGATATTTTTCCTATATTAAATGTACATTTTAATTCATCAATTTTCCAATTGTAACAATTAACTCCAAGTTACTAATTATAATCCATCAAACCAAAATTCAAGACATAAACAATACACAATCATATAAACCTTTCATACCCCTAGAATATGTCAATTGAGTGCACATATAATCTTTGCAATATTTTCCAAATCAACATTCATGTGTATATATATGCTCATGTTATGCATGTGAATGAAATTCACCTTATTAATTCTAAAATGATATGATTCAAAATTATAACATTCTAACTCTCAGTAAGTTTTGGAAATCGGCTATTATAATTGTAGATTTATATTCTCTATAAGAATGTTAATAGCAGTATAATTATACTCTTCAGTGGGATTATATAGAAGACATACTTCTTATAAAGATTAAAATTTCATATTTTCAACTGTTGAAGTTACAATAGTCCAAGAATAACTCTTATTGGATATGGAAAAGGTAACAACTTAATTATGGGAATTGGATATTTAGAGATAAGTACAAAAGTTGTTTATGTATTCTAGTACAAGTATATAGATAATGTAGTAAATGTATTTAATATTTTAAATTTCTAATACTTATGAAGTATTAAACTCCATTACTTTATAATGAGTTAATATTTGAGTTCAAAGCTATACAAATAATAACTTTAGTTTGGTAAAAGTAAGCCCTAGTTAAGATATATTTTACTTGAAATATGTTATTTGAAGTTAGAAAGTCTCTAATGTACCATTAATTGCTAATCAAGTCATAATATATTTTTCATTTACTAGAAATAATTCTTTGGATCAATGAGATCTTTAATGAACTCATTATATTTCCTTATATTATTAAAAAATAATGTAATGTGGATTATTAAAGTAATTGGACATGTGAAAGGTGCAAGGTCTAATTAAAGATCTAAGTATGTATTTAGGAAATTTCTCTTAATTATGATAAAAATTGATTGAAACTTGTAAGATTCATACAAGTTCCCACTATAAAGAGTCTTGTAGAATTCTTGCACTAAACCACGTGTCAGTAATAGCATGATTATCATATGGACTATAAGATACTTAAGCAATTCACCTAATGCAAGCGAGAAATTACTAGTTTATACCCTATAACTAATATGTTGGTTATAACCTTTCTTGAAATAATTAATTAAAGGTACTTTTTATCTTATACATATTTGTTTAATTAATTGATGTATAAGATAAAGTCCAAAAAATAAATATACATTGTAAATGAAATTATGATGAAAGTATAACTATGAGATTCATGTTGCATTTATGTATTACTCCTAAATTACTCATAGTCACTGTTCGATTGAGATTTAATATTAAAAGAGCATAAAAAGACTAACACATCATGATTCTTCCTTATAAAGGAAGTATTCAATCTTATAGGAAGTATAAAGATACCTAAACAAATATGCAGGTGCTTATTAGATACTTAAACCAGTATGAGAATTTCATTTAGATAATTACTTATTTGTCTATGGAAAGTCTCATTTTGATGATTATATAAATGATCCTTTAATTTGAAATCTCCAAAGAATCTCATATAAGTACTTTTACATTTTAATACTAATTATAACATATAATTGTCAAGGGTAGCTTAAGTGGTACTTACTAGATATAGCATGACCTAGATGGAGATAATTAAGATATCAATATAGGATTTACCACCCTAAAGTAATTAGGGAGAATGTTTTATTGTTTTTAATTAGTATTGATTTGGAAAATCCTTGCTCAAGGTGAAATGAAACTTTGAAAATAATTTTTCAGATGTCACTAATAAAATTAATTGTTAATGAAAGAGAACTAAAATAATTGGACTCAAATATAGTAGACATAAATTTCATGCTTTATGTCTAATCAAAATATTCTATGATGAAATAATTGAATTATACTAAAAAAATTCGTGCACAAAAAGATTAGTTAAAACCATTTAGACATTTCTAATATTTGAATAGTCATGATATGTTACTAGATGTTAATCTTAATATATAAATATAAATTATTTAATTAGATAATTGAATATAAATTGAAGGAATTTAATTTATCTAATCGTAATTAAATTTTAGAGTTTTAATTTATATCTATTTCTAACATATTTAGGAGCCTAACTTTTTACATTTAAAGAACGATTTATGAGAGAAAAAGTAATTTAATCAAGTTAGACTTGATCGTAAATTTTGAGAAATTTTAGGATAAAAAATGAGATATTTAATAAATGAGGATTAACATGAGATATTAAATCTTATTTGGACCTTATTAATTTTGATTAAAATTTAATTGAAATATATATTTCAATTAAATTACTAAAAAGGTGTAAACCTTATCATAAATAGGTGTAGGCTCTAAAGATGTTAGTACTCCTTGCTTATCCCTCTTTACATAATTTATGAAATTTTCTCAACTAGTTCATGTAGATACTGTTAGAGATCAGACATATATACGACCATGATACTTGCAATGAATCAACTTCAAAAGTGGTTCCAAAAAAACTTCAAAAAAGGATCAAAATTCACAATAAGGTATGAAGTATAATTCAAACTTTTATGTTTATGCATTAATCTCGTCATCGAATTTAAAGTGTTCTTGACTTTTGAAAAATTAAATGGAAAATATTTTCATTTTGATTTTGCTAGAAGCAGAACCGAAACTCATCTTGATAAAAAAATTGATTAAGTTAAACCTTGACCTTATGAAAATTGAACATTTTTGCACAGAAGTGGGATAGGTGACTTACCCATTCAATGACTTCATCAATGCATTTCTTTAGACAGATGTGAGCCCCTTCTACAGAGCGTGAATCATCAGAAAAGTAGTTCCACAGAAAATAGGCACTACCATATTTCGATTAAGATGCATATAAATTATGCTTTTAACTGAATTAAGTTCTCATACTATGACATGATGAAATTCTAGATATTGGCTATAGACTTGAGTGAAATTCACAAAGTTATTGATAATTGTGATGAACAAAATTAGACATTTTCTTATTGATTTGATTCATTTGTGTATCGCAGGAAAGGCGAGCCCTTAATCAGTTACAACCTTTAAAGAGACTTAAAAACTCTTTTGCTTGAGCAATGCTGTTTAAGCTATATATTTTGATTATTTAAACCCCGTAAGTCACGGACTCTATGAACTATTACAATTTCCTTGCAAATTGCTTGTCAATTGTTGGCCTTCACTGATGCAATGGCTCCATAAGAATTCACTCATCTGCCGTTGCAGCAAACAAGTTGCTTCGGCTTCGGGATGATACACATGAAAGACATGCGATTCACCCTCAGCGTCCTCGTGTATCACCTCTTTGACACCTTTCTTTCTCAAGAACTCCGCATACATCATTCCACTTTCATTTAGGAAATCCAATCCTGCCACATAAACCACTACTGCTGGAAATTCATACCATTCTGCTGCAGATACATCTTGCATCTCATAATTACACCCGAAGTAATCACGATTGCTTCCTTCTGGTATACTTAATCTCCAAAACATGTCATTCATAGCAACATGCTTTGCTGCCCCATCATCCATCTCTTTATCGGTCCTTTTCTCACTCCCAAAAAAAGGATGTATCGACAGCAATCCTTTGATCTTAACATTACAATCCCTACTCTTTATTGTTTTGATTGCTACCTGATGTGCAATGTTCCCTCCAGCACTGTCTCCAGAGAGAAATACCTGAGAAAGATCAGCTAGTTTGAGCCAAGGTTCGGAATTCATCTGGCTATAAAGCCATTCAAGTGAACTATAACAATCTTCATAAGCTATAGGAAGTCTGTTCTCTGGTGCTAGACGATAATCTACAGAGAGGATAATGAATTTAGATGCAACAGTCAAGCCTCCGAGGAACTTATGGTAACCAAGCCAAGTGGTTGAACCAATACAAAAACCACCACCATGAAAATAAACAAGCACAGGAATTTGACACAAGAAGTTTTTTGTGTCCGGAAGAAAAAGTCTTGCAGCTAATTGCTTATTTCGATCAATTGTAACATCCTTAAAATTATAACCATAGAGAGACTCGGTTGACGAAGGGATTGTCTCCGGGAAAAATCTTTTAACTAAACCATCAGAAAAAACTTGCAGGAAACCAGGAGCTTCTGCAATAATGGACATTGTTTATGGAAGAGATGGAGGCGGCGATTAAAATGATAATCAATGGCAATATCGTGTCACCTAATATAAGAGTAATTGCCAAAAATCGTTAGTTGTTGGTTGGAGTTGCATCTTTGGGTGTATGAAAGCTTGAGTAGGTTGGTCATTAGAAGGGCATTCCCTTAAAAATCAGAATTCCCTTAAAAATATTTACACAATTCAAAACTTAGTTTAGAAAATCTTTAAGCAATAAGTAGACCATTGTTCATGACATGCAAGTCAAAATTTTCCTCTGTTTCTACGATTAGTTGCAATTGTTGTTTGGAAAAGGTAATAGTACAAGACGAAGATTTTAAAATCGCAGAAAATAACAGCCAGCCTGTTCAAAACTTGGCATGGAAAATGTAATGTGATTTGCAATGAGGAAGGTGAGTACAATATTAGATAATACAAATTTGCACGCCAACTACATGTAGCATTGTATAAATTCAGAAAACACATATCATACTGCTAAAAGCAGTAACACTAAATCAACTAATGAATGGTTTAGCGCATCTCCAACCCATTCCTCCAAAATGGAGCATAGTTTCTTCCATTTTGGAGATGCTACAATACTTCTCACTCCAACCAACAACTCTATTTTTCACACCAAAAAGGAATATTCTTAGCATACTCTTTTTACCTTTCATTTTTTATTATTAAACTTACTTTATAAAATTAACTTAACTTTATTTTTTCGTGTACATTTTTATTCACAATATTATTGTTATTATATTTTTATGTTAATAAATAATAAAATTTCAATTAAACTATAATTTGTTATTTAATAATACTAAATGAAATAATATATGAGATATATTTCACTATTTCATATTATTTAAATATATTAAATGGCAATATAATTATGTAATATCAAACATCAAAATTTATTAAATTTCATAAAGCAAAAAAATTTTGATAAAAAAAAAGGCACAGAACATTCATTACACCAATAAAGTTAAAGGATAATATCGCTACTGAAAATAGACATAACATAATCTACTAATCCTTTGAATTAGTATATTGTTCCCATGAATGTTCTATTAATGCATTCCTTAATTCGATATGCATATTTTTTTCCTTGACTTGTTTATACTAGGCAAGAAATTGTTGGAATCGGGTATTTTCATTTGTTACCCTTTTTACAGTCTGTTTTGGAGTTTTCATTACACTTGTGATTGGTCCATTGAGATCACATTCATCCTCAATAATCATATTGTGTATAACAATGCAAGCAATCATGATATCACGAAACACTTTTTTTTTTCCCAAAAACATGTTGGTCCTGTAATAATCCTAAATTGTGATTGTAGAACTCCGAATGCATGCTCCACATCCTTCCTACATGACTCTTGTCTCATTGCAAAATATTTTTTCTTTACAGAACGTGGCTCATGAATTGTTTGCACAATAGTGGACCATTTCGGATAAATCCCATCAACTAAATAATAGCCCATATTATATTCTTTTCCTTGAATAACATAATGAGTAAGAGGAGCAATACCTTGAGAAAGATGAAAAAGTAAATGCGATGATTCCAACACATTAATGAAATTATTTATACCTGGCATATCGAAATAAGCGTGCCATATCTATAAATTATAATCAGCAATAACTTCAAGAATAATAGTTGGTGATCCCAAACATCTAGAATATTGTCTCAACCAAGTTGTCAAATAAATTTTCCACTTCCAATGCATACAATTGAGACTACGTAACATTACTAGAAAACTATGTTGCTCACCGATATGAAGAAGCCTTGCGATATCGTTAGCATTTGGTGGTATATGATATTGCTCTTCAAAAATCTCGACAGTGGCACAACAAAATCTTTTGAAGCCTTCAATTGCTATTGACTTACCAATTTTAACATACTCATTCGTAGCATCCACAGGTATACCATATGTTAACATCTAAAATCTAAAATGTGACTGTTATGATGAAATCTGATCGGATGATTAAGATTTGGATGAAATCTGTCAATTTTATCTAATATGGATAAGCTATTGATAAGTTCCTAAATGATTAAGGATGTAATCTATCTAATGATTAAGATGATGTTGAAATCCAATCGGACGGTTTAAATTTGGATGAAATCTATCAATTATATCTAACTTGGATAAGGTTGATAATAACGATTGAGATGATGATCAAATCCAATTGGGTCTAATCGGACGGTTGAAATTAGGATGAAATCCTTCAATTTTATCTAATGTGGATAAGATTGATGATAATCGTTGAGATGATGATAAAATCCAATTAGACAGTTTGATATTTGGGTGAAATCTATCAAATTTATCTAACGTGGATAAGGTTGATGATAACGGTTGAGATGATGATGAAATACAATCAAATCCAATCAGAAAGTTGAGATTTGTATGAAATCTATCAATTTTATCTAATGTGGATAAGGTTGATGATAACGGTTGATAATGATGATGAGATCTAATCGGATGATTGAGATGATGATAAAATCCAATGAGATTTGGATGAAATCTAATAGAACAGTTGAGATGATGATGAAATCCAATCGGACGGTTGAGATTTGGATGAAATCCATCAATTTTATCTAATGTGGTTAAGGTTTATGATAAGTTCCCAAATAATTTAGGATGAAATCTAATTAGACGCTTGAGATGATGATGAAATCCAGTTGGACAGTTAAGATGATGAAAGTGTTCATCTACAAGTCTATAAATATGAAAGATAAAGTGTCTAACCAAATCATCATTTCGAGCCAAGTATTTCACTTTTCTTCATCCTAAATATTACATTCTCACATGCACATCAACTCTTGAAGAAAGATGACTTCTCAATCCACTAGATACAACACTAGTGAAGATACGCTCCTATGTTAGATTTATATGGAGATTTCGCAAGATCTGATTCTTAGGAGGTACCAAACTTTTGACCACATTTGGGGCCGAATTGAAGAGGCATATAACAATGAGATGACTGATGGGTAGTAGCAACGTAATAAGAGATCTTTACAAAAGAGATGGCAAAAAATAGTGCAAGCTGTTAAAAAATTACGAGCATGCATCATACAACTGGAAAATATGAATCCTAATGGTGCATCCGATCAAGATATTGTGAGTTTCCAAAATTTTAGTTCTTGCAATTTTATATCTACTTGGTGGCTGAATAACTAAAAAATATATATACATTGTTTTCAGTTGGAATGTGCGAAGGTGTTACTAACACAAGATGTTTGTAAAATAGGTTTCAACTATAATCATTTATGGAACATTGTAAAAGATTATGAAAAATTTAATGATGACATCAACACACCAAGACAAATTTACTGGAAGTAAACTTCCAGCTATGTGACATCAGAATCTAATAATCCAACACTTAATCTTAGGTATCAGTATCTCTAGTGCTTTCTAATTTTTGTATAAATTTGAACGATGACAAAGTCAGTGGTTCTTCATCCAAAAGGCCTATTAGGGTGAAGAAGGCCAAACTGAAAAGAAAATTGGAGGGAAAATCTTCTTTTGAGATAAATAATCTTATAGATGAAAATCGAGAGCTTATTGAATTATTGAAAAAGAAAAGAGAAGATAAATAAGTAACGCTTGAAAAGACTAGACAAAAGATGGAGATTTAGAGATAGAAGTTGGTTTTGAAGCAATGGAAAGAAGAAATCAAAATTATATCTCAGGAATTGAAACCAATTAGAGATCCTGGTTGTTATGCTTATATTGCAACTGAACAAGCACGAATTCTTGAACAATCATCACTTTAAACCTATCAACCACAGCCACAACCAAAATTTTCAAATAATATTCTTACGAATATTTTACTAATATTGCTAGAGATGAATGATAGTTGTGCATTAGTGTGTATTTTTTCTAAGTATTTAGCATGTGTTTCTTGCATGATAGTTTATTATTGTTATATTTTAGGATTCATTTTGTACGTTTTTGTTTAGTTTGATCTTCATTATTGTTCTTTTATATTTGATGTTAATTTAGGGTAAGAATTGTTTATGTTGATCTAGGAATGAAGATTGAGCAACTTTGAGATTGAGTTAGAGACCAAAAGAGGAGAAGAGAAGAGGAAGCATTCTGATGCAAGAACCTACGATCGTGGGAATCATGCCAATTCTCATGATCGTGGGATGCCTAATCCGAGAACATATGCAGGGTTCACTTAATATTTAGGTTTTCTAG
The DNA here is from genome assembly GCA_027478495.1 of Erythroxylum alaternifolium. Taxonomy (NCBI): domain Eukaryota; kingdom Viridiplantae; phylum Streptophyta; class Magnoliopsida; order Malpighiales; family Erythroxylaceae; genus Erythroxylum; species Erythroxylum alaternifolium. The sequence goes on from JANIIA010000001.1 coordinate 33,762,415, forward strand.
ACTATATAATATAAAAAGACCCCCATGGATGAGACAAGATGTGAGACCTCTGTGTATAATAGCCTCCTTGAGTGAAAAACACTGGTTTGAAGTCTTGAGAAAGGTTAAGATTCAAGCATCATCAATCACAATTAGGAGAAGAGCTTACCAACACTGAACTTTCCAAATTTTGGTAGAGAAGAGGAATTCTTTTTATTTAATTTTCAGTTGTTTTATCTCTTCTAGTCATTGTACGATGGAATATTCAAATGTTGTGGATTTTATAGACACCATGAGTGGCTGATTTATTTTTTAGGATTACTTTTGAACTATCTTGTTAAACTCTTATTTTATTGATTTGAATGAAAGATGTTATTGATGAATGTTGAATACATTTATACTTTGCAATAGATTGAGAAACTGAGTAAGTAATCTATGTAGGATCGTACAATGAGTGTTGACATTCTATACACCTACATCCATCAAGTTAATTGATTAGCTATAAGAGAGATCTTGGCTAATTTAATTGATCACCCATAGGATAACTTACTAACTAGTTAAATTAGTGGAGTGATTTGATAGATTGAGAGATTGCTTAATCAACTTCATTTAATTTGATTAGGTCCAATTAATTATCCCTTGAGAGAGGATAGTTAATGCATTTGGACACCTGAGGTGAGACACAATTTAATTAATAAAATATGAGGGAGACAAGATAGGGAAAAAGTGATCTCTAGTTGTTAAAATCTTGAATTCCAATTTTTTGCATTTTGATGTTATCAATTATTCAATGTTAGTCATTTAATTTCTAGTTTATTTCTATAAAACAATTTCGAGTCTTAAATAAAGATTGATCTGAATTAAGTGGTGCCTAAGCACAATCCTTGTGAGATCGATATCTACTTTTTAACTTCAAGTCACGACTCGTATACTTGTGATTTTTGGGCATAAAACTGGTAGACTGTTTTGCAATAAACAATGAAATCGTTCTGCCTAATTATTAAAATTTTTGATTCTATATTAATAGTTAATTATTTTTTCTTGTATTTTTAATTTAGTTATACTGCTTGACTATTAATATTTATATACATGTGTTTTAATTTATTTTATATTTGTTTGTAATTTATTATGTTATTCAGCTATCAATATCATTGTATTTGTGATTTACTTATTTGATGTTTTTTAATGGATATTTTTTAATTATTTATTTAAAATATTTATTCATAAGTAAATAATTATAAAGTTATAAACATATAATGATAATATTTATAAACATGATACTAAACCTTAAAATACTATAAAGTTATAATTACTTACATAAACATATAATGAAAATATTGGAATATTTTTTAAATAACAAAATAAAGAATAAAATAATTAAAAATAAATGAATGAAAAAAGAAAAAAAGGAAGAAAGAGAAAAAAGAAAAAAGAGCTTGAAAATTAGAAAAAGAGAAAAGAATGAATAGTAATGGAGAGATGCTAACATCTCTTCAAAATAAAGGAAAAATTGACAGTAGATTGGAGTTGATTTCTCCTCCATTTTGGTATTTTTCCTCTATTTTAGAGGTGCATTGAAGTTGGTCTTAGTATTAAGTCATTTCATTTACAATCTTTTTGCATCTGAAATCTCTTCCTAGGTTTAAGAATGAATTACTAAAAGCCCCTAATTTACATAAAACTTGGTGGAAAACTAAACGCAAGAAAGTAAGGTTTTTTGAAGTTTATTTTGTAAAAAAATAGAAATGTAATTGTTATGAAATAAGGATTACTTATTTTCACTAATACATCAAGGCTAATTCAAATTATTAGGAAAGAAAATTGACAATAAAGTTGTCACTGTATTAAGAGAAATAACAAATTATTAGGAAAGAAATTAAAGTCTTAATAAAAATGTGAGGTTGAATTGTAAAATAAAAAATGTGTTAAGACATTATATTCTCCCTGCCAAAGATGTTACTTAGATCTCTAACATAATTTTTATTTTAGAGAATTTTCGAAAGGAAAAATTTTGATTTGACTATGAAAAATAAGGACCTGCCTAGGGGTTAGAAAGACAAAATTATTTATAGCTTCAAAAGTAAATTAAAACACACAATTGGATTCCTAGGAATTTATTGTTAAATTTAGGACTTGAAACAAAAATTTAAACGTATGATTAAATACTAATATATTAGAACTTATAGTGCTAATATATGAATGAATACCTATGAGCTTAGAATTTGAATATGGAGCTATAAGTTCATAATTTTGCTTAGTTTTAAAATAGAGGAAAATATTTAGATCTTGGTTTTAGAGTTGAAATACATTTCACACACATGCGCGCTCGTGCACACACATGCACACACACACGTACACACAAACACAGAGAAAGAGAGGGAGAGGGAGAGAGAGAGAGATATAAAGAACATAGAGCTTGGTCTTACAACTTCAAATGAGAAAAGTGCCTAAATTGTGGTGTTAGGACACTAATCATAATAAGTAATAAAGTAGATTCCTTATAAGGAAAATAAATGTTGATCTCACAAGAATAGTAAACTAGTAGATTGGACTTAAATTTTATTTAAATAATCAAATTAAACAGTGAATTAAGTGAGAAAATTGACACTAAAACAAGAAAATTAAAAAAAAAGGTAATAAAAATTATATGGACTGCTTAAACCAATGAAAATTAGTTTAGTTAGGACCTGGCTTCACCATAAATAGTGTGGCTTAGATTGATTGATCCTAATTTTGATTGTGGTAAAGGAGTTCTAGAATACTCTCCTTTGATAAATTTAAACAACCTTTTCAAAAATAAATTAAATCCCTAATTGTATTTAGTAGATGTAGTTAATGATCAAAGATCATAAATCAACTATCAAACATAAGTTATAATGGTCATAGGCATTTAGATTACTATGAGAATAAGATTGATATAATACCTATGTTAAAGTTATATAAGAAAATATCAAGTATGAATACTATAGTATCTACTCATTTATATTCTATCCTAAAATAGTAGCTAATTGATCAAATAAATTACTAAAATTAAGAATTTATATGTATGATCATCGTAAGTAAAAAATAAGGTTAGAGCTTAAATTAAGCATAAAACCATACCATCAAGAATTCTCCTTTAGTAACTCATATGATATTTCAATTTAATATTCATAAACTTATTTAAACATCATTTTTGTTAAGATTAAGCAAGAATTAGAATAAAATTAATCAACATTTTCTATTTTTCAAACATTATAACTGATTGAGCTAGGCGCAATCAAATTAGTATGCTTGGATGTTGCTTTCTAATCAACTAAGGCTCAAAACAAAACTCTTCCCCACATTAAGTTGTACATTAAACTTAATTTACAAATATAAAAATATTTGATAAATAAAAATATGAAAAAGAAAAATAAGGACAAATAAATTTTAAGATTTAAAAAATTTCTCTAAGCCTTGATGCGAAAGTTACTCCCCTGCTATATTGCTTTAATATAGATCTAGTGTTTGGGGCATGCTAGAAAAGCAAAGAAAGATGTACAAAAAATTAATAAGATATAAGAAATGAAATAGATAAACATGTAAACTAAATTGAAAATATGTAATGACTAAAGACCAATTAAGGTGTATAAAAAATAATAATTAGGTTGTCTCCCAATAAACATTTTTAAAATAATTAAAATGCCACATGAAACTTCATTCCTTAATTTTTAAGCTTCCTTTTGTTCATGCCTTTTTGGGATCTTAAAATACCCTCTCATCTTACTTGATGATATCTTGAAAAAGATAATAGACTTTAATTTGTATATCAAGAAAATAACATAAATTCTCATAAGATAAGTAATAGTTTATCTTATTTGAGATATTAAGATTATCTTTGATGCATTTCTTCCTCCTCAACAACAACCTTCTCTTAACCTTTTCCTTATCATCAATTATCTCCCTTTGTATATATCTTTTTACTGTCCTTTATATTCTCATATATCATGCTTAATAAAGGCTCTTTCTCCTTAAAGTGAATGGAATTAGCATCTACTCATGATCAATAAACATTGGATGAAAGTTATGGTTACATATATTCGAAAGCTCAACCGATATCTATATTTTTGTGACATTTTTGGGGGTAAACATAATAATCATGAATATTGGGCACTAAACTACATGTGGGAGTATCCATATTTCATACGAAACATGCCTCACAATGCACTATATGAGAATATCTACAATTCAAAGAGGAGTAACTCTTACACTAACGCATGGAATGATTACACTTCAGCTAAACCTTTACAACAATAGCAATAAGAAGAACATTTTATGGATATATTAATCGAAGGCCTTGCCAAAAATGAAGCTAGCCACTACAGATCCAAGGAGAGATTTTCTTCACTCGAATACATAGAGCTAAATAAAACATATTATTTGAGCTTATCAATGCTTTAGAGTGGAGAGGAGAAAAAGGCCCACTTTATGAATGGAGTTTCAATTCAAAAAGAGATAGTTAAAAAAGATAACAAAGAAAGAACAACAGATGATAGAGAAAATAAAAACCCATGATCTTAAGCTACCAGTAAGAATAAAGTTAATTAAAGTTAGAAACATAGGAGTTCTTGATTAGGTGTTTGATGTGTGTAAGTTCTAATAAATAACCCTCGATAATTGCAATTGTAAGTTTCATTAGCGTAGTACCTAAGACGTTGATCCCATGAGGAGGGATTATCTAGTCCTAAAATCTAAGGCTAGAAAACAATACAAAAAATCAAATTGCACGAAACTAAAAATGAGAAATTAATTCAATCAATTAAATCAAATTAATAATCAATCATGAAAATACTATTACTAAGCAATTTCAACATACCTAAGAATCAACCTAAGGAAATTACCAATTGAGAGAAAGGTAATTTTACCTATCCTTAATGCTAACCTAATTGATTTTGAACTACTGGATTGTTGGTTCTAGATGATCCTAAGGTTGATTACTCTCTCTTGAGTTATAAACATTGTCCTTAAATTATAAACCCTAACTAGATTATGGAGGTCACCATTTCTTAATTTACAACCTATCCAAAACCCTAATTAGTTCTGAAGTTCTTTAATAAACAACCAGAAACCTATGCAAGATTTCTCTTTGCACAATTTACCAATTTGATTTAATTCTAATTTCTATTAAATCACCTAACTCTCGTTAGAGCAATTTAATCGTATTTCATTTAATTCACCCTCTCAGTTTATTATCAAATTATGCAGTCGTAGAATTAAATCACAACTAATCTAATAAACACACAAGCAATCAAATTTCATTAATTCAAAAAATAAAACTCCAAAGGTTAGTTTAGAACATCATCAACATTTAAAATCCTGTCATCAACTATTTATTTCAATTCCATACAAGAATAAAACTGAAATTAAATAGGAAATATAATTTGAATGGATGATGGGAGGCAGCGATGTTGGGAAACTCCTGGTTCGAGAAGTACATTAAGTCAGATTCTTCTCCTCTTCTCTCTTACTTCTTCTCTTTCTCTATCTCTTGATGAATTCTTTCTGGGCTTTCTCAAAAGTGGCTTATGCAAAAGCTTTTTCTACCTCTTTGTCTTGTTCTTTAAGTATCCTTTATGTTTTAAACAACCCTAGGGTCTCTTGGTGGTCCAAAAGGTCTAAGAAATCCCTCGAAACTTGATGTTTTTTATGTCTACGAATTTCCTTGACGCAGGCCACGATCGTGGGCTATATCCTAGGCTTTTATCACGATTATGGCACTTGTTTCAGCTCGAATGCCTCCGAAACTTCTCTATTTTTCGACGTTAACCCTGAAACACTAACAAAAATATCAAGGTACCTCAAAAAACATAATATTTAAGCTCAAAAACTTATACTAACCTATAGAAAACTTAAAACATAATTAATTAACAAACTAACAAAGTTCTAACTAAACATATACTAAACGATTGAACTAACAATTAAATATATATCAAACTAATCCCTAAAACATGATGCAATTTACACTTATTAACACCCCCACATTTAAACGTGTGCTTGTACTCAAGCAGGAAAAACAACAAACACACAAAATCACAAAGCACATAATACAGTAATGAGACAATGGCTTCAAATTCATGAAATAAATTTAACTTTAAACACAATCATCCAAGTTATTTCAAATCATTAAAATGCAAAATTCGCATTTAGGGATATTAATCAAAATCCAAATGTCAAGTTACTCACCCTTTTCAATTGTACACACATATTAATAATTCTTTGGTCATTCAAATTCTGTAACTATTCCTATACAAGTTTTCATGAAAAATCAAGCTATTTACAAGTTCGATAAATTTTATTAGAAATTTTTTTTAATTTACTTTTTATTGAATTTTTTATGGACATAGACTTAGTCTTTTACTTAGAGGCAAACATTGGTGATGAATGTCGATCTGATTACTCGACTAAGTCACGTTTTTATTAAGCTGCTTGGTTGAAACGTCATTATAGCCTTTTGATGCAGAGGCACACATTTGTGATGCTTGTCGATCTAGTTACTTAGCTACATCAAGTTCTCAGTTGGCTACTATTAGCTACATCAAGTCCTCAATTGGCTACTAGCTTTATTCATAACCCAAAGGCCAGTGGAATTGTTATTTATTTAAAACTAACAAACACATTTTTTATTGCCTACCTTGTTGCTTTAGCTATCGTTTCATGAAAAAATATTAGCAAAGCTACTTTAGTCAAAAGACCTAAAATTATGAATGAATGTGATAATTTAGAGGGTGAAAAACTCACATTAAATCCTAATTAACTTGCATATTTAGCCAAAGAACCTAATTCGCTAATTTCGCGAGCTAATGAATCTTCATAACCTAGTAGACTATGTTCAAAATTAAAACAATTTCAATCTATCTAAGCCACTGACACATTGACACAATTCATAAAATGGAACCTAACAAACTATCATACAATATGCAACATTCACACTAAAAATAAAACACATAACCCTCCCCACATTTGAACAATACATTATCCTTAATGTAAGAAGGAGGCAAACAAACATGCATGGAAAGAAGAAACATAAATTAAAGAAAAACAAAATAAAGTAAAGACTAAATTTAAAAAAAGGATTAAAAACAAAGCCTCACAATGATGAATGTGAGGATGGTGTCGGAGGTGGCAGTTGGACGCCTTGAGCCTTAAAGTAATGATGGATACGACGTATATCTTGGTTCTGACGTCATTGTGTTTGGGCCCATCTCTTTCATTCTTCTAAAGTTCTTCATAAGTGTACCTGTAATTACCTTGGTGTTTGTAGAGATTTTATCAAGCACTTTCTTCCAGTCTAGTTTATTGTGTCTTCTTCCTCATTGGACTCCTCACTAGTCAAGTCGTCTTATGCCTAGTAAGGTGGCACTATGCTTGAACTCTCCTGACTAGCCCTAATCTTCACATGAGTCTTTTAGATGATATCTCAAAGTTCCATGTTATGGGACTTAAGGATTTCAGCATGCCAAAGTTGATGGTGATTTAGAAAATCTAAGAGGTAGACGGTTAAACCCCTATAGTCCACGCTATAATACTCAATAATGGCAAAAACCAAATACTCATACCGAAGTTATTGCTCCCCTTACTTAGAGTTACAATAATAGCGTTTAGCACATGTGTGGAGGTGCACACTTGGATGTTGTGATCCATGCACAATAATAGGAAAATGTCCTTTATTGAGCAGTTGTTGGTTTCTGATTTATCAAAAACCATTTTACGTTTGAGTTTATGTAATAACAAGTGCTCATGGGTTCTTATGATATTGTTATAGGCATTCTTAGCATCAAATCGCTCGAATCTAGTGAGCTCATTCTAATAGCGAAAAGCACCAAAATCATAATGTTGATCGACAATGAAAGACTCAGGGAACCCACAAATATGGCATATGATTTTTATGTTTAGCTTATAATTTTGTTTCCTTAGTGTTACTAGGTTCGTAATAAAGGGAAGTGAAGAATTCTAGAGTGAGCTCCTAGTAGATAGGATATTGGAATTATATGAACTTTCGTTAGCTCCCAAAATTTTTCGTTAAATTAAGCATAATAGTTTATGGAATAAGCATGAGATTTGAATTTTTGCTTTAGAATAATTTTTGGGATTATGATAGAATCATTTTTGGAGATTAATTATTTATCACAATGTGAGTAAAATTTTATTTCGATAGTTAGTGAAATAAATGCATAAGAATGAATTTAAGGCATTTTTGACATGTAACATAAGTATCAAAAGAGCCTAAGCTTATAAAGAAGGGTAAAGTGGACTTTTGGGACTTATTAAGGGTAAAATAGGAAAAAGGAATTATTGTCTTGTTATCTTAGAAGAGTGAAAAACGAAAATGGGAGAGAAAAGATGGGAAAGAAAAGAAGAAGAGAGGTTTTAAAGAAGAGTGAAAAGAATAAAGCTTTTAACTAGGTCACAATTTTTCTAAGGCTTAAAGAGAGAATATGAGGTTACTCAAGAAGGGAAAAAGGAAGAAGAAGGGAAGAGCTTTCTT
>JANIIA010000001.1:33900471-33915342 GCA_027478495.1 Erythroxylum alaternifolium
AATGTTGGAAAAGCGTGTTTTTCTGAAATAGGCGGTTGAAGATAGGATGTGATCCTTTGGCCCCATAATTCTGTTCTTATCCTGTCCCAAATAATCCAAGTTATTTATTTATGTGAGATTCACATAAATAGATGACTTGGATTGTTTAGGACAAAGTAAGTACAAGGTTATGGGGTCAGAAGATTTGGACCCGTTGAAGATTTATCCAACAAGCTCCAAACTCAGACCACGTGTAAGGGAAAAAAAATTCCGCAATAATAATAATAATATAATTAGTAATGACTATAATAAATATTTTGATTATTTTATTAATTATTCTTTTATTATTTTAATTTTATATTTTTAAACTAAACATTGACATAAAAAATTTTTAGTAATAAATTAAACAAAGTAATATTTATTTCATTCTATTTTTCATCTATTATTTTTTAAGAATAACTATTTTATTTTATATCTATTTTAACAGTTGAACTAAAGAGGCTGAAATAGTGTATATGATTGCTAACCACAAATACCAATGTGTACCTCGCATCAGCAAAATCGTTACAAGCCACTCCAAATCACTCAACAACCTTATCGCACCTTACCGATTGCGTAGCTTGTCACATAATCAAGAATCTCTGTCTTTTCTTGAACAAAGACGACAATGGTTATTAAAGTTTAGAGGAGGACAATCATGCTAGAAGGAGGATGAATAGGAAATCCAAATGAAATTAATAGTAAATCTAAATACACAATAGCTTTCTGAGTTTGATTCCTGAATGCTCATGCACGGAGAGAGTGCGGGGATCAATTCTATAGGGCAAACGAAGGGTGTTTTTTGAGCTCTAATTAGGTAAATCAACGGGTCAACTTGGGCTGGGTCAACCTATCTGTTCATTAACTTTTTTAAAAAAATAAAAATGACGTTGTTTTAAACAAAAAGACGTCGTTTCAAAGAAATTGAGTAGCCACGGGTCAGGCCGGGCCTGCTCATGACCCGTACTGGCAGACTATGGTCGGCCCATAGCCCAACCAACCTGAGTCAAAAAGGAGTCGGGCCGAGCTAGGTTATAATTGTCATTCCTAACTCTAACGTCTCTTACAATGTCGTGGGCAAACATCAACAGCGAAGACAACGATGTTTCGAAGTTACCGGTCTAAAAGGATGAATGGAGTTAGAAAGGGATATAAAAATGAACAAGATTGTACACAAAGAAAAGATTTAATTTATAGTTTCTAGATTTGACATAAGAATAAAATTAATTATATATGACAATAGGATTTATAATTCATTATTTTAAAATTTTATGTTGAAATATAATGTCATATATAAATGAATTAATGTGACTCTAATTCAATTTTCTCTAAACTCTTCAAATTCATAGATTTAAATCAAAAGAACAATAATTCATGAAGAGTGATTCATAAAAGGACTTAAACTGGTTCACATTAATTATAGGTAAAGAAAGAGTAATCTCAATATTCGGAAACAACAATAAATTTACTTGAATAAAAGAACGAGAGATTAGAAAGTTATTCCAAATATAAAAATATATAAAAACAAAATTTATAATCATTATATTAAATTAAAATATAGTATCTTATATAGTATCTTAGTTGTATATAAATTTAGTCCAATTTCACTCCAGACTCCCTCAAAATCTCTTTAATCTAGGGATAAAATTCATTTTGTTCTAGCTCAAAAACTCTAATCTATTTCGTTCCCTCGCTTATTACTTGCATATTGTCGGCGTTGTCATTTTGCAATCAGTTAATCCAAGTGCTTAAAGGGGCTTCGCGGAAATGGGCGATCAAAAGTTAAAAGTGAACTGGATTTCAATCTTTATGATATTTGCAAGTGAACTGGATTTCAATCTTTATGATATTTGCATTACGTTTCAATAGAACAGATCAAACATAACAAAAAATATTCCGTAACCTCTCAAAATGTCTGTGTTTATATGCGACTGTGAATGCAAGGACTATTTCTTGAAGATCTATTAACATAATAAGCCAACTGCTTCATTCAGATAGCTATCCCCCCATGCCCAGATGGTGCAAAACCAGGCAAAATCTTTCTAAGTTTTAACCACCGTTGTAATGTAGGCCATCACTATTTGAGGCAATGAAAGATGATCTACCAGTAGATAATCTGAATCTTCTTGTTGAATTTTTCCTACCATGCACAAATGTTTGACATACCAAATTGAATTGCCTATTGAGTTTTCGATGCTTCATGATCATCCGGATGAGAAGGAATTCTGCTGACAAGCCATACAAGCACTACACCGACAAGAGCACCTGAGAGATGTGCAATATGGTTCACACTCTGTGTTGGATGGCCTCCACGATATGTGGCCGACAATGCAGCTGAAGCTTGAGCTGCCTCCATTACCTGCAGCAACAAGAAACATATTAAAATTTGCAGTGCTTTAAGCAAGATTCCGAAAGACACTAGATTAAGATTCTGATTTAAACTGAAATGTTCATGTTCATGAATGAGAATGCAACAAAGGAGTCAATGGGCAATCAAAATGATCATCCATTTCCATTACTTGTATTCAGAAAGTAGTATTCTTTGCATCATTTCGAAATCCAATATTTAATAATACTTGGAGCCCATACTTCTTCTCCCTTCTAGGCATTTTTAGAAGAACATTTAAAAATGCCTAACCTTCTACAGGCCTAAAAAGTTTGATTGGTCTAAATAAGAGAAGAATTTACCTTCTCTGTAACAAATTGACCCAATATAAGAACTTCAAGGATCTTTCTCCAGTCCCATGTTATCTACAAGCGATAAAAAGTGGTTAAAAAGTAGACTTATTGATCTCATACACATACTAGCTGATATACAATTGAAAGTACCTTCACAAGAACACTGATCGCAAACAATCCAAAAACTGCACCAGAGGCTCCAACAGAAATGGAATTTCTTGGTAAAACTAACCATGAAACGAGGTTTGCACCTACACCAGTAAAAATATACGAAAGCCAGAGTGCAAAATTTCCTTCCTCTTCTTCAACAAGCTTCCCTGTTAGAAAGAATGTCATGATCAATTGTCACATTAATGAGACATCAGAACCTTGTCCATTCTCTAATCAACTAGCATAATCAAATCTCACCAAATATGTACAAGAAGAAAAGATTGCTGGAAAGATGTCCCCTGAAGAAAAAGTTTCGAAGTAAGAAATAAAAATCAACGACTAATGTATGACAAAAGAATTAGCTTTTCTGTAGGTTCTATCCACCCGGTAAAAGATAATGAAGATTGACGTTTTATCACCCTAGACAGTATGAAGATCTCACCAGTTAGCGTGGCAGAATGTCGCCGTGACAAACTGGTACCAAGCTGGCCAATTGTGATACAAATACAGAGTCTTGATGCCGCGAACCTTTACCAAACTAGTGTCAGCTTCATTATCTCAAGTGAAAAACTATACCAGATTTTATCAGCAGAGAAAGGAACGTTTTCTATAACGCATGCAAGTCATCATCCGGTGAAAGCCCATTTTGTTAATTTTCCTCAGCAAACTTTGCCATGGTACAAACACAATGTCTACCATGTAGCACCCAGTTACTCGTAACTCGCGTTGCTTTAACTTAACATTAGCAAATTCTGAATGCTCTCGTGCTGCTTCCATACACATATGTATCAAGTTTGCTCTCAAAATTCTGCTTTTGGCCAGAGGTTTCGAAATCCGAAAACCTAAACGTCTTCATGTCTCATTTTCTCTCACGTGATAAATTGTCAAGAACAAAAAGGGAAGATATTTGAGGTAACAAATACCTGAAAAAAGTGATCAGCTACAAATATTCCAAGATTGAGAAGTATAATCCAGAATACGCCATTCACCTGCTTTTCAGGTTTCTTTCTGCTTCCAGGCTTATCAAGTTCAAGGTGATGCATGATATCTATCAAAAAAAGTAGAGATATAAGTCCTTTAACCTGTACTCGTATCTTTTCTCTAGACCCAATGTTCCCAAGCCTAAATTCATTAGCTAGAAAGTAAAGTAGACATAAAAAAAAGGGTATTATTAACTCCCGCTACCTTGAACTAATACAGGCACAAGTTTGTCTAGAGTCTAACTTCCTTGAAAACATAATGAGTTAAAAGCCCCAAAGGCTAAAGACAGTCTCTAATGCCATTACCTAGGATTTATAAACAAGCTGGGTACAAAGCCAACCAAAAAGTGTCTTGTTCACTTACGCACCAACTTAAAAACTTGTCCTACACCGAGTGATAAGCGTGAAAATTCACCTGAATTATTCATCCTACACAAGAGCCGCCTTTGAGCAGGTAGAGAAGGAAAGAAACAAGAAGTGAGTGGTCGGGCGGGTTTTGGGAGAGAACCAAGGAGATTAAAATTGGTGAAATGGACATGATAAGCAATAATAGGAGTTTGCGGTAAGGAACTGCGAGGTCTGAGGCTGTGTAGTTGGTGCAACGGAAGCTGCGCCATTCACTAATTTTGTTTAGGACAGAATCCCTAAGAAAAGAGGATTTTCCTGGCTAAAAGCCGAACGATGAGCGCAGGTTGGATTCAAGACCGGCAACTGGCAACTGCGGACGGACCAGCCTTCACATTCTATTTGATAATGTGATTTGGTTTATTTGTTGTTTTTGTAGTATATTATACATATGAGTTGGATATCTAGCCCAAAGGTTAAATACAAGAAATGGGCTAACGCTTGCACTTTACGAATGGCAGACCTACGTCAGGGCCACCAGCGACTCTACATTACTAATCATTAGGCCGAACATCTTTCAGCCTGGCACAGAAAAGAACTACGCCAACGCCTATTACCTTCCGTCGTCCAATTATATATTTCGAAGAAATAATTGATAATTATCCCAGGTTAAGGTAGACTTCACCTTCTCCAATGATTCAGTGCGTAAGAATATATAAAAGTTAGTAGAAAATAAGTTTATTTATCAGCAAAAGTACTTTAGAAGTTATCAATTCATCTATAGAATATCTAAAACTAATGATCTGATCTATATTGCTGATCTTATATGACATTAAACATGGGATCTACGTATATCATTTTTTTATTACTTTATGAATAAATAATCGAGTTGTGTCTTGTTCAATAAACTGACTTGTATTCTTTGATTTGGGTTGTAATCATATGATTATGGAGAATCTTTAGTATTGCTAGACCTAATCATTATTTTCGGCGTTGATTTCCACTCTTGCAAAATCGGAAAAACATAGTGTCAATAAAGTTTGGGAGCTTATAGAGGGGCTTAGATCATACCAACTATTATACTAAAATTACGTGAAAGTTTCATTACCAACTCAGTTTTAGTATTATTGTTTATCTAACCCCGTGAGCCAGCATGTGTTTGGTTGTCCATTGTATTTTGTATCTAAGTTTATGCTCCAAATGCTTTACTCTTATAAAAATATGCATTTGTCTATTTGGTCTATAATGATTCTTTGTCTATTAGAAGCTTTTATAACCTGTAGGCTTAAAAATTATTGATTACTTTGATTAATTTAACCTCATTCCACCTTCTTCTGTTTTTGTACAAATATTCTACCATTTGACCTTGACAATTATGAAATTATCACCTTTACCACTCTAGAGAAAGTTTTTATGAAGATTTTAATGGTTTTGATCAACTCTATAAGTCAGTAGAGGTGCAAGGTCTATTATATTTGCATCTTGTTAAGGTCATCTTAGATTAGAATCTCCTATTCTATTGATAGCATAACTTCTTATAAGTTTGATCTATAAGAGATTGACAATAAGTTTATTTAGATTTTGTGAGGTGATTGTTATACCTAGATATTTAAAAAGGCAAATTATCTTAAATGAACTCTATTAAAGCAACTATTTGCTCACCTAACATTAAGGAACTTGAAGATATTAGAATGTAGCATCTGCTATTATTAGCAACGAGACCTATGTATCTTCTAAAAACATTGAAAGACATAGTTAGGATTTAAATAGACTCATAATTGGCAACATAAACTAGTATCAAGTCATCAGCAAAAGAAAGACTAAAAATCTTGTGGGTCTTTATTGGTAACAAAAGGGATGGTGAATTGACTGTTGATAAATTTAAACAATTATTTCTCATATAATGAATGCAATTGAAAAATAATCAAGATATGTTGGAAACTAGATTATGTAAATCAATAACATAATTAAACAATAATTTAAAGACTGTAGGGAAGAAGAAACATGTATTAATTTAAAGTTGTTTGACAAACTTTCCTTGCGTATATCCACTTACCAAGACACTTCTAGAAATTTTTACTATGTCTCTTCTTTCAACTAGGAGAAGAGGAACCTTATTACAATAATCTTATTCTCCACGAATAAAGAGCAACTTTTCTTATAATCTTTCTCTAAGGTAAAGAGTAATCCCACTCACAAAAGAATTTATAGCTCAAAAGATCTTGCTTGATCACTTTTATAACCTTAAAGGCTCACTCACTTAAAATGCTTTGAAAACCTTTTAGAAATGTGTATGCAAGACACTAAAAAATTTCTCATGTCTAAACATATGAAACTATATGTTTATCGCTATTGGCGTAAAAACTAGCTGTTAGAAAAAATAACCATTCATTGACAATGACTATTTTTTATATATTGGTTAACCACTATTGCATATTGGTTGATAATAGCTGTTGGAATATTAGTTGAATGACATATTGGTGGACTAGTATAGCACATTGGTCAACCAATATATTACCTTATATTTTTACAAACTCCCAGTACATAAGTTTTAATAACTTGAGCATTTATTATTCAACTACTAACGTATATAAGTTAACCAATACACCTAAAGTTATGATTCCAACATCTTTAAATGTTTAAATTTATTTTTTTTGATGTAAAAACGACTTAGAAACTTCTCTAAATGTATTTTAAAGTATGTTTTAAGGATAGACGGTTTTCTTTGAAATCAAAACTTTAGTTCCTCTTATTGATTGGAAAGATTCATACAATAAGTTAAAATAAAGATGTGTTAATGTATAATAAGCCTTTAAAATATCAACATGATCAAGTATGAAGTACAATAAATATTACATATTCATTTATAACATTGTTGTACCTTGTTCTTTCTTACTCTTGATTTTGTTCTTCACTTATGACCTTACTTGGTTTAACAATCATTCTTTAATTCCTTTTTCTTCTAATGACTCTGTCATCTCCATACCTTAAGTAGACAAAACTATTGGGAGGACAATCCTCTCCTTAACCTTCCATCCCTCTCCTTACTTCTAAGAAACTTTGCTTCGAGATGCCTCCTTAGCCCTCCCCCTTCCAAATCTTTTTTCGCACCAACCTTAACCAGTGATACCTGCTCACCAACTACTATTATTACCTCTTGTTCTTCCATTCTATCTCCTTACAACACACCTATACCTTATGTTTCTTTTTTCAATCTATAAGCCTCCATGCTATTACATCCTGCTTTAGGTAAAAAAAAAATTGGCCACATGTTATAGGAGATGGATCTACTAACACTAAGCTCTCTTTCATCCCTGATTCCTTAGAGAATGGTCAAGGTGTCATCTACTAATGATGTGATTTAAGTTTTAACTACAAGCATACAGTATAGCTGCAACTAGCACTAACAAGAAAGGGAGAAATCCCAAAAGGACTAAAATTACTACATCTTTCTATTATCCAGTATAAAAAATTATGGTGATGATAATTGATCAAATTCAAAATTAAAACTATAAACTAAAATAAATCAACATAATTGATTAACTAGAACAAAGATTAAACTAAGAAATAATTAAATAAGGTAGTGGTAACTAGAAATTTAATCCCTGTAGGGTTTCTCAAGCAATCATAATTTCATTAATAAATTTATTCTATAGCTTATTGGATCATAGAAATTTCTTAATTATGCTAATATCTTTCTTAAAACTATTAGCATCCAATCCTAAATTAATTAATTGAAATCTCTTTCTAATTAAAACTACTAGAATTGCATAATTAATTTATGAATTTCACAATTAAGTTTTACCCTAATCTAGAAGATTTATGTCGATTTATCTCTAAGTTTACACACAACTCCTTTCAATTATGCTAGATATATTCATACAAAGGATTGCTGAATCTCAATTGCATAAAATCACACAAGATTCAATAAGTTAGCAATATTAGTTCAAAAATAACAAAGAACATATAATTAAATCTCAATGAAGCTAAAAAATAAATTAAATTAAACTAAATTCACTGCAAGGTCTAGCTAGAGGTTCATCTAATCCAAGTACCAACAAAGGTCTAGTTCCTAATAATAGAAGAAATAATATTAAAAATAAAATAAAACTAGAAAATCAAAAGAATTACATTGAAATCCCTTATACTATTCATGAAATCCACTTTAGATAAATGGAAATCCACTTTAAAAGTGTCCCCTTTCTTGTTCTTCATTCTTTCTATCATCCTAGGCCATCAATTTGTGTTTCTCAAGCCTTCCTATTTATGTTTCCTCTTAATTTCACCTTTTATAGCTCAAAAATTAAGAGATGGTACATAGTCTCCTACACGGGCATTTATGATGGTCGTGTTGATTAGAAATCACAAAACACTTTAATCTAGAATGAACACAAGCTTAAAATGCGCATATGGGCATAAGACATGCATATTTCCATATGACATGCGCATGTTTAGTGACCATGTAAGTCTTTGGAACCATGTTACCATCAATATGGGTGCGTTGATATCGACATGGGTGTGTCCAAAGACTATGTACATTTTTAACTTCTTCATAAATTGGTCAAAATAGCTCTAAGTTACCCCAAACTTGTCCCAATTAATTTCTTTTGCTCTGAGTAAGTGAGTTATAACCTAAAATCACAATAGGAAAAAGAAGAATAAACTAAACATGGGACTAAAAGCATAACTAAATTAGCACTTATCATAGTCTCCCACACTTAAACATTTGGTTGTCCTTAAGCAAATCAATTTCATTACTCTTAACTTAATAAGAAATGACTTTGGGAAAGCATTAAACAAATTGAAGATACCCATCAAGATTCTCTATTATTCATTTAATTGCAAAGTTTATTGAATTGTCAAGCACTTTTATTTGCATCAAATTATAAATATATCCAATTCACTTTAAAATTCTTAAAATTTCAACTCAATTCATACCGTTCCACTTAATGCATAAAGTGAACATACATGAGAAAAATTATAAAAACTTTAAACATTTTTTCATACACTTACTTAAAATAAAACGTTAAATTTAAACAACATAGGAGCATTTAGAAGCTTATTTGAAAAGTCATGTGGCCTTTTAATGCAAAAATAAACATATTATCATGAATACCCCCAATCACTTAACTAAGTCACTATCTCTAATGGCTACTAGCACCACTCTTTAATTTAATATTTTCATTGGTATAAAACTGCCAAAATGAAATTATTTATGCTCATTATTCACATGCTACTATTATCTTTATCATTATCTTTTTTAATATATGGGGTTAAATTGTTTAAAAATAATTCACATTTAACTTAATTTATGTGCAAATTATACATAAAGTACCATAATGCAAATCAAGTATCCATTCTCAAAATTGATGAACTAAATTGAAATCAACTTAATCATCAAAACTCACAACTATTTGCCTAAACAACTAAAATCACAACCACAACCAAACTCATAATGAATAATCTTGATCAACATCTTCTTTAAAAAATTTATTGAACTATTAACAAAATTAACAAGCTTGAATGCTAAATCTCTTCCCCATACTTAAGTTATACATTGTCCTCAATATACAAAACATGTAGAATAATGAAAAATATGAAAAATAATAGTAGGTGATACGGATAACTGGCAATCCCCTGATAGTAAAAGATTTAAAACCTTATCCAATGATATTAACATCCATCTAGTATTGTCTTCTCTTCTCTAACGCAAGGGGTGATTTAGCTTTTATAACCTATAAAACTTTAACAAAACTTAAGTAAAAAAATTAAGATCATAAAATTAAGATTATAAAATAATTAAAATACTAATGAAAAACTTATAAACTACTCAAACAAAATAATAACACCTAATTGTTTATGTTATCTCTCAATTAGAACTTTATGAGTCTTTTAATTGGACTTCTTACCAAGTCCTTCTTCCACCTTGATTTATAATCAGTAGCTTGCTTTTACCCATTTTCCCATAGAAGGGTTCACTAGCCTATAAATAGGCCATATGCTGTAAGATAATAAGGACAAAAATATCAAATTAATAAAACCAAGTAAATCCACTAATGCCCTTTTTAGTAACAAACTATAAATATAACAAGGAATAATAAACCACCTGGATCTTCAATTGACTTTAATATTTTGTTTTGTGCGAAGTAGGAACCCCTCGTACTTAAGAAGACTATTGTAATTCATCAATAGCGTCTTTATTTGGCTCATTCTCTTCATATTTCTCTGTTTCCTCTTCCTTCTCTTTTTAACATTAGCTTCCTCTGTTTTAAAACCTCTAGCTTCTCTCCACTCCCTAAAGTTATTGTATACACATGTTCCCTCAAATCTAGTTCAATGTATCTATATAGAACACCTAGTTCTTTAGTTTTATAAAGGCATTCCTCAATTGAGGTAACAAATTTTAAGGGCAACCTTAAGATATTAATACTCCTCTTTTTACTGTTATTGTATAAATCTAAACGAAGTATAATTGTTCCATGCAAAGTTGTAATAACTGCTCCACTCTAGATTACAAATACTATTATATGGGGTATCTTAAGGCTTATTCTCCACGTTAATTGGATGCTCCCATATATAATATGGTACTTGACATTCATGACTACGATAGTTACCCAAAAAATGTCATAGCATGTCATGGATATCGGCTGAGTCTCTAGATACATATCACTATGCCTCTCATTCTAAGCTTCCAAAGATGCCATAAGTAATGGCATACCATAATCCCCATGAGAATGTGATCCTGTGATCCTTCCTATCCTTCCATTTTATTTAGTGGCTATAATAATAAGTCCCAAATCCTGAAAATAGGCCATAAACACAAATTCAAGAAAGAGAGCTCTAAAGATAAATTTATACATAAAATATAAAAAGAAAAAAAAGAAAAAAAATGAAGGAAAAATAATGGCTAGATTAATAGATCAAGTTTTCCTAATATCATATTCTTTGGTAATGTCACCAAAAAATTAATAATGTGATTTAGTTTTAACCAAAATCGCACAATGTAATTATAACTAGTACTGACAAGTACAAGTTGATCCCACGAGGACTAGAATTACTAACACTTATTGTCTTCTATTATGTAGTATAACAAATTTATGGTGATGATAATTGACCAAATTCATAATTAAAACAATGACCTAAAATAAATCAACTCAATTGACTAACTAAAACAAAGATTAAACTAAGAAACAATTAAAGAAGGCAGTGATACCTGGAATTCGAATCCCTTTAGGACTTCTCAAGTAATCATGTGATGCGAGTTGAGCATACCATTAAATAAAACCTAACTTTGTTAATTAAAAAAATTTAAACTAACTATTGAAGGTAACTCAAATCAATGAGTAAAAAATTT
The DNA here is from genome assembly GCA_027478495.1 of Erythroxylum alaternifolium. Classification (NCBI taxonomy): domain Eukaryota; kingdom Viridiplantae; phylum Streptophyta; class Magnoliopsida; order Malpighiales; family Erythroxylaceae; genus Erythroxylum; species Erythroxylum alaternifolium. Next base: position 33,911,998 of record JANIIA010000001.1, read on the forward strand.
GCTAAAATTAAGTTAGAAATAGTTTTTTATATTTCAAACTTTTTCTAGATGCGAAATTTTGTTTGTAGGCTTGTATCATTTGGATATTCTTTCCTTTTTTATGATGTATCTATAAAGTTATTTTCAAATCAAATGTTATTGTAAATGGTACAATTATAAATGGTGCTTTTTATTAGATTTGCAAAATATTGCTTGTTATAATGCAACACATGCATATGCTAGAATTAAAAGATATGTTAAGAATGAAACTTCTTCTTTATTATGGAAATAGAGATGTGATCTCCATAGAGAGAATCAAAAGACTAAAAAAGGATGGAGTACTTAGTAATCTAGATTTTACTAATTTTGATACCTATGTGGATAGTATAAAAAGAAACCAGACAGATAAGACGTAGAAAAGTGCCCATAGAAGTTTAACCATAGTGGAGGTCATATATACGAATATTTATAGTCAAGATATAGTCTTGTGTGGTAACAAATACTTCATCTTATTTATAAATGATTACTCACAATATATGTATCTCTAACTAATTCATAATAAAAATGAAGCATTAGGCCTCTTTAAAGCCTTAAAGGTTGAAGTAGAGAAACAACGTTGTAAGCAAATTAAAATTGTGAGATTAGATAAAGGTGGATGATATTATGGTAAATATAATAATGATAGATAAGTACTAGTCCATTTGTGGAATTTCTTTCAAAAAATGGGATAGTAGCCCAATATACCTTGCCTAGTTATCTAAGCAAAAATGGTACGACTGAAAGAAGAAATCAAACTTTTCTAGATATGGAATAGAGCATGCTAAATAGCTCCAAGCTTCCTAAGTTCTTATGGACTGAAGCTCTTAAAACAATAGTGTATATATATTAAACTAGATTCGAATAAAGGTAGTGTAAAAAACGATCTTTAAATTATTTCAAGGTTACAAATCGAGTTTATGACATGCACTTGTTTAGGGATGCTCATCTAAAATAAAAGTTTATAATCTATAAGAGAATAAATTAGATCCAATGACCATTAACTGGTATTTGGCTGAATATCTCAAAAGGTACAAAGGATGTCGATTTTAGTGTCCATCGTATCACACAAGAATTATATAATCAAGAAATGAGAAATTTCTTGAGAATGACTTGATTAGTAGGAGTAATCAATTCCATGATATAATTTCTGAGAAGGAACATTCAGGTATTAGACCTTCCACTTCAGTTACTAAAATAGTTATTGTTCATAATGTCTCTTAAGTTTAACTGGATGTTTTGCAACCAACTGTTGAAACTCAACAAGCTGTGAATCTTAATCAAGAAATTCCATAAGATGTTGAAAATATAGTAGATCCATTTGTTCAAGAATCAAGCGAAAATGTTGAATATCCTGTTGAACAATAACCTCCTAATCAGAATGTTGAGATATCATTAAGAAGATCTACTAAAACAAGAAAATCAACAATTTCTAATGATTATATTATGTATTTACAAGAAAGTGACTTTAATGTTGGAGCCAAAAATAATATTGAATCATTTTCACAAGCCATAAGTTGTAAAGCATCAAACTTATGGGATGATTTCATGAAAGAGGATATGAACTCCATAAAGAGTAATGATGTGTGGGACCTTGTTAAGTTACCTAAAGGGGTAAAACCTATAGGATGTAAATAGGTCTTTAAAATTAAGAAAAACTAATTAGGCAACAATTGAGCAATATAAAGTAAGACTCATTGTAAAAGGATTCACTCAAAAGGAGGGAATTAATTATATAGAGACCTTTTCTCCTGTATCTAAAATGGATTATCTCCATGTAATCTTAGCATTAATTGCATATTTCAATTTATAATTGAAATAAATGGATATACAACATTTCTTAATGATGAGCTAAAGGAAAAGGTTTATATAAAATAACCTTAAGAATTCTCCTCTTGTAGTGGTGAACAATTGGTTTACATGCTTGAGAAATCATTATATGGGTTGAAACAAGCATCTTGCTAATGGTATATGAAATTCCACGATATTATCTCATCATTCAATTTCAAAAAGAACATTATGGATGGTAGCTCATACCAAAAGGTTAGTAGGAGTAAGATTTGTTTTCTTGTCCTCTACGTTGATGAAATTTTGTTCGCAACTGATGATAAGGCCATACTACATAAGGCGAAGCAATTCTTCACTAAAAAATTTGAGATGAAAGAGATGGGTGATGCATCTTATTTCATTGGCATTTAGATACATCGAGATAGATTTCATAGGATTTTTGGTTTATCTTAAGAAACTTACATCAATAAAGTTTTAGAAAGATTCCAATTGAATTGTTTACTAAGTGTGGCTCCTATTGTGAAGGTGACAAGTTCAATTTGGACTAGTACCTACAAAATGACTTGGAAAGGGAACGAGTGAAAAACATTCCATATGCTTCCGTTGTTAAAAGCCTAATGTATGTTCAAGTCTACAAAAGGTCTGACATTGCATTTGTTGTAAAAATGTTGGGCTAATATTAAAGTAATCTGACATTACATTTGCTGTAGAAATGTTGGGTCAATACCAAAGCAAAATAGGCTTAGCACTTTAGATATCTACTAAGAAGGTGATGCAATATTTGTAAGGCACCATGAATTACATGCTTATGTTATTCAAACTGACAATCTGGAAGATTCACGAAAATCAACATCAGACTATATCTTCATGGTAGCTAGTGGAGTTATATCTTGGAGGAGTGTCAAGCAAACCTTGATCGCTTCCTTTACTACATAAGATGTGTTCATGTCTTACTTTAAGGCTATATCATATGGTATATAGATGAAGAATTTTGTATCCAGGCTTAAGATTGTGGATACCATTTCTTGGCCTATAAAGATTTAATAGGACAATTCAGCTGCTATGTTCTTAGCTAATAATAATAAGAGTAGGAGTCAAACTAAACACATCTACATCAAGCACTTAACCATTAGAGAATGGGTTAAGGAAAAGAAAGTTATTATTGAGCAAATTAGCATTGGATGGATGATAGTAAATCCCTTAACAAAATGAATGCTTTAGTAAAATTCAGGGATCATCATTACAAGACATTATATTTTAGTGGGAGGGAGTTTTTCGTTTAATAAATAAGATGGCCTACCGTCACTTAGTCTATTATAGATAAGAAAAATAACCGTCGTATAAAGTTTTAAATTTTTAAGTTTTGTTAAATCTATCATCATGCATACATATATCATGATTTTATACAAAGTTCCTATTATGTTGACTAGTATGCTCATGTTTTAATAATTTATATTTTCAGACATAATCAACCACAATATGAATACACTCACTTTGCTCTCGAAAAATAAAAAAATTGAAAACGTAGAGAATTTTAATGAA
>JANIIA010000001.1:34036627-34070704 GCA_027478495.1 Erythroxylum alaternifolium
TTAATTAATGAATAATAATATTTTAATTAATGAATAGTTATATTTTAATTAATAATAATATTTTAATTAAATATAATATAATGTAATTAATTAATTACAATATTTTAATTAATTAATAATTATATTTTAATTAATTAGATTTTAGCTTGATTAATTATTTTAATTAATTAATTAATTAATTTTTTATCGTAATTAATTTAATTAATTATATTTTATATTTTAATTAAATAGATTTTAATTAATTACATTTTAATTATATTTTAATAAATTATATTTTAATTATATTTGATTAAAAAATTAAAAAATATTAGTGTTGGTAGGAATCAAATCTATTCCTCCCATACACAAAGGGTATGGACCATTACTCAAAATTTGGGTATCAAAAACCTATTCAATCAATCATAATAACCAACCAATTTTTACCATTCATTCCATTCTCATTGATTTATTCTCATACTCCTTAACCAAGTACTTCCTAAGATAACTTTGTCAACATGTATTAACGTGTAATCAACGTTTTCCCTCGTATCGTATGGTCAAAACAAAAACATCTTTGTATTCATGTATTAATGTGAATGTAGCCTCCACATGTTAGGCATAAATGACGTGAATATAGCCTCACATGCCACAATAAATGAGTTGAAGTCCCAAGATAAGAAGACAACGTTATAGCCTTTTCGTCTATTCCATTTTTCTTATTCCTATTCTTTTCCTTAGACAACATCCATACTTTTACCAATAAATAAATAAGATAAAATTAAATGAATGGATATTATACATTGGCACAAAATACGAAGTGTAGAAGAGGAATAGATAATCTCTTCCTATAGCCTCCAGCCACAAAAATAGCGTGAAAAGAAAACAACAAGCCTCAAATATTGACTTGAAGTCCAAGACAAAAAGACAATGGCCTCCAGCCACAAAAATAACTTAGAAAGAACATTTGGCGGGAAAGGAACCGTAAGCTTTCTGAAGAAGCGGAGTTACTTAGAAATGAGTTTATTGCTACAATCATTTACTTAATTAGAGAGATATTCATTGCAAAAGGAAGAATAAATACAATCAGTTCAACTGTTCGCATAAATTGGCTAATTTAGTAGGTGTATATGGGAATTGAATATTTATTCATAAAAGTTTAGTTTGACTTTGTTTTTTTTATCCTATCCTTATAATAGGATTGTACAATTTTTCACTTTGACAATAAATTTCTTTTAAAATTTCAAAAAAAAACTTAGAAAAGAAATCAACAAGTCTCAGACATTGACTGGAAGTCCCAAGACGATAGCCACCAGCACAATAAATGCACATTAAATGAAGAACAAATCAGCTGCAAAAATGTGAGGAAGAAGGCAGGTGCTACAGCTGTCTCAACTTAAAAATAAGGTGAGGATCAAGAAGAAAGGGCTTTCGGATTTAGTAATGTTATTTCATGGATTTTATTGAAGTGCCTATTAGTTATAAAGATAATTAATTAATTTAAAATATATTATATTATATTATAATTGTTACACATAAAAATATAATTAAAAAAATAAAACCAGCGTGATAAAATCAAACATATTTTTGTTTTTAATTTTTTATTACAACTTTCAACTAAATAGATTTTAATTTTTAGTTTTTACATTACAAATTTTAATCAAATAAGTTTTCATTTTTTAAGAAAAAACAGAAACTAAAAATAGAAAACAGAAATAAAAAATAGAAGTAAAACCAAACAGCCCTTAATTTATGAATTGTTTAATACGGAATTACATCTTACCCTGTGCTTTGCAGTTATAAATTTTAATCTATTTATTTTCCTTAAATAATACAGATACATTTCGAAAGTTCAGAATTTGTACTAATTGCGCGTACGTTAAATGAAAACGACCGGAGTTAAGTCAAGCTACTACTTTTCTATTTTTTTTAAGAAGAAGAAACAATATTTCTCAAATTGTCAATATGTTATATTTGAGTTGAGATCCTCTTAACTTAAATTTGGGTGTGGGCACAGGATACACCTAAATTTAGGTACAGACAATTTCAACTCGTTATATTTATACATTGTCCGCTGAAATAATTGCAATAAAACAAAAAAAATTATAACATTACATGAGACGTGTAATTTGTAACTAAAATCTTTTCTGGGTCACGTACGGGTCTCTGGTAGCAGGGCAATAAAAACCATAAGCACAACGCTTCTAGGCTTCCATGATCACAACTCCAAAGGTTCCTTTGGTCATTCCTCAAACCCTCTTATTTTCCCGAAAAACTTTATGGGTCGCAACCTTTTCCTATTTCAGGATCCGCTTGTCTCGAGGAACCAAAGAATCATCACTTACCGTTATCTACACTTTCAATCATAATAGTATAATACCCTCTTTTGTTTTTTTGTTTCTTTGTGCTTTTTGTCCTTCGTTTTACTTGAATTTGCATTCTTTCTTTTCATGTCGTTATCGTCAAAGCAAGTACACACTTGTCTTTGTTCTTGCTTGCTATGAAACACTGATCTGCTTTTGTTCTTCTTCTACCTTTTGGACGTGGTAAGAAACGAAAAAGGACAAATCTTTGATCTGTTGCCGCTAGCTTAGAACTTCCCAGTTGGTTGGCAATTTCAGATTCCGAGGTGAAACTTATCCAAGGTGCTTGGAAGGACAATTCTGCTGATAATTGAGAATCTGATGGGTGACTTCGGGGTCAAACGGCGGATTTTCAGAACCTATGCAACATTTTTGCTCAACTTTTTCTTAGCTTTTTTGGTTGTTTCGGCCGAGAGAGGATTCAGACGTCAAGTTTCAGGAGTGAACGGAACAGAGGAAACTCTCTCTTGTTACTTCTTGAAAGCTGCAAATTTCTTATGGCAATCTGATAGGACGAGTTATGAACACGTTTGGCCGGTAAAGTTTTTTCTTTTGTTTTTCTATCACTTCTCTCTTTGAACTCACGTATTGAAATCCCTTTGGTTATATCAACTTTAGGTGTTAGTTGTGGGTTGGGAGTGGGTGGAAAAGGTTACTAACTTTTGGGATGATGAGTATTTTGTGGATGTATTTGAAAAGGGGTCAAATAATCCACTTGGCTTTATTAGTGGAAAGTTTGTATTTTAACGGTCCTTTAAGGCTTAGTCAATGTTTTTCTTGCTTGTTTTTTTCTCTTACAGTTGATGTAGTTTTGCGTGCTCTATTTGCATTATGCATAAAGGACATGAAATTTGATTGGCGAACTGTGATGGGTGCGTGCTCTATTTGCATTATGTATACAGGACATGAAATTTGACTGGCGAATTGTGTTGGGTACTTTCGTTGGATTTTTTGGAGGAGCTTTTGGGAGTGTAGGCGGAGTTGGTGGAGGTGGCATTTTTGTTCCCATGCTCAGCTTAATTATTGGGTTTGATCCTAAGTCCGCAACTGCTGTTTCTAAATGTAAGATACTGTTGTATCTTTATGCTAGAGGTTCCTTTTTTTTCTGTCCGTAAGCTGATAGATAATAAAAGGAAAAGGAAAAGGGAAAACAATTCATTGATTCAATCATTGGATATGCAGGAAGGTAGAAGGAAACGAAGGTGGCTGCAAAAATATTTTAGTATTGCTACTGCACTTTGAGTGGTTTGCACAGTAAATCACGATCACAGAAAAAAAATTACTAACCAGTCAACCTCTCTAAGATAGAAAAGGCTTCTTGAAGGAGACAACTGTTTGACTGACTTAACTCATATCCTACCTCATTATTTTTAATATTGTGTGTTACCTGATAAAAATAGCATTGATTTTAAATCCTAATTGGAGCTTGATGCAATTTGTAGAGCTGTAGTTTTCTTCTCTAAGTGCAGTTACAAATTGGACTTAATTTTATTATATAATTAGCCACTTTGTCGCAAAGAAGTGAGAAACTTTCAGACACTAATTACTATGTTTGATGACTTCAATATCGTATTATGACGTATTTTTATAGTGAATGCTGCAAACTGCCAATTCGGCTAACAAGCTATTTACCATGTACTCACTGGAGTGGCAAAACGAGGCAATGAAATCATATGAAATTTGTAGTTTCATCTTCTGAAAATTGTTATGTTCTTTTACACGATGACATGATTTATCTGACTATTCTGTTGTTGACAGGTATGATAATGGGTGCAGCTGCATCAACTGTTTACTGTAATCTTAAGCTAAGGCATCCTACGCTCGACATGCCCATCATCGACTATGATCTGGCTCTGCTTATCCAACCCATGCTCATGCTGGGAATTAGTATTGGTGTTGCTTTCAATGTGTTATTTGCAGATTGGATGGTGACAGTGCTACTTATTATACTCTTTGTAGGTATATACTTCACTTGCTCTTCCCTTTTCTTGTCTTCTGATCCTGCAACCATCATTGTCTAATTACCATTGAGTCATGGTTTACAGGTACCTCGACAAAGGCCTTTTTTAAAGGTATTGAGACATGGAAAAAGGAAACAATAATGAAACAGGTAAACATTGTTCCATTATGTTCGAATTTCAGGTCGTGTTTCTCATTTGTTGCTCACTCATTAAAGTTTCACTGGTTACATTTAGCAAGTACTTATGTAAATGAACACTACTGTATCCTACATGGACATGAGCTCAAATTCTTTGGCTAATCTCATATTGACGTTAGTAGTCTGTTTTTCATGCTTCTTAAAACTGAGACAATTCTGGTTGGGTTTCTGTATTACACCCATTGGCAAGAAAGATTAATCAGTTGTCTTTTTTTATCCATTTTAGGAGTCTGCTAGACATTCAAAGTCAAATGGTGAGTTGATTGTGTATTCCTTTGATACTATAGAAGATCATAAGGTGATTATAATTCTCTGAAACTTAACGATTTCAATATTGTGTCAGAGAATGCTCAAGTGGAATACAAACCTCTTCCCAGTGGTCCCAGCAGTGACCCTCAAAAAGAAAATAAAGAACCAGAGGTAAATATACTCCATTGGCTAAAGTCTTCTACGCAGGAATCTCAAAGCTAAAGTAGTATGATTATTGCAGGTCAGTGTCCTTGAAAATGTCTGTTGGAAAGAACTTTGGATGCTTGTTCTTGTGTGGGTTGTATTCCTTGCACTGCAGATAGCAAAGGTTTAGCCTATTCAGTTTTGTCTGACATTCATTCTGCCACTTCTCTTAACTTATGCCATGTCCATTTCCACTGACAGTAAGTGTTAAATTTGTCAACAGAATCATACAGTCACTTGTTCACCATCATATTGGGTATTAAACTTGTTACAGGTATGTTCCCAACAGTAATGACCTCTATCACGTGTTCTCTTTGTGTCACATGCACTCATTTGAGTTTGTATTCATGAATGTTTAGAGCTAGAAGCGATGTTATGATATCTGATTAGTGTTGGGATGAATTTGACTTTTAGGATGGTAATTCCTTGACGTTGTATTCCATGTTTGACAGATCCCAGTTTCTGTTGGGGTATCTCTTTATGAGGCAGTAAGCCTGTATAAGGGACAGAGAGTAATTGCATCCAAGGGAGACCAGGGCACAGATTTCAAAGTGTCTCAGCTTGCTATTTATTGTAGCTTTGGCGTAATAGCTGGAATAGTTGGGGGGCTGCTTGGGCTAGGTGGAGGATTCATCATGGGTCCACTATTTTTGGAGTTGGGAGTCCCTCCTCAAGTGAGTCAAATTTTGTTTGATTTTTGGTTAAGAAAAAGAAACAAAAAGGAAACAGATTGTGATATAGTTGGCGACATGATAATCAGTCCCTAGCTTAGAATTTCTTGATTAATTCCCTTGTTTAGTATTTCTAAAGCATGGAATCAGCTTGTGCCAGGGTTCAAATTGTGACTCAATTCAGAGTAGCTCAAAGAATGAATATGGGAAACTAGTAACGGTAGGACACAATGCTCACGGTCCCTGAGAAGTTAAAACGAGACTTCTCAAAAGTGGAATTAATATGGGTCTCAGAAACAACTGCTTTGGTTTTCAAGTTCAAGTCTTAGCATTTGCTGCATACCTTTATGTGAATTAATTACTCATGAAATGTTATAGATGCCTACATTTTAAACTTTTTCTTTATCGTAAAAACATAATCAACTTGTAAACTTTTCCTGATTTGGTTGATATTCATGTAGACTTCATCCAACAAGTAACAATCTGGGGTCCTGTATATGACCCATTCACAAAGCCATAAACTAGTTAAACCTTATGATACTATTATCTGATGAATGGAAGAGTGCCACTTAAACATTCCAGTTGAAGATAAAATTAACCTTGTTATGCCATTAAATATGCGTTTAAGTAGCCTGGCATCAAATGTTTTGTGATTTTTTGTGCAGGTCTCAAGTGCAACAGCCACGTTTGCAATGACATTCTCCTCATCCATGTCTGTTGTAGAATACTACCTTCTAAAACGTTTTCCAGTCCCTTATGGTATGTCATTTGTCAACAACGATGGCAAACTGTTGTTATTTCGTTCTTTTGAAAGTGTAAATCTGATTGCTGCCAATTATGCAAGAAAAGAACCTTGCAATTTAGGATGAGTGGATGGATATGTTGTGTAATGAACTTACATACTGAATTGTGCTTTGACAGCTCTGTATTTTGTGGCTGTGGCTGCAATTGCTGCTTTTATTGGCCAGCATGTTGTGAGAAGGTTAATCATTATTCTTGGAAGAGCATCCCTCATCATCTTCATCCTGGCTTTCACTATATTTGTTAGTGCAATTTCATTAGGTGAGAATTGATTCTCCACCCTTGTCATATGTTCCTAATCATTTACAGCTCTTTTTTCTAAAAAAAATCTGCTTTGTTTGGTAGGTGGTGTTGGCATATCAAACACGATTTGGAAGATTGATCATCATGAATATATGGGATTCGAGAACCTCTGCAATTATGATGCATAGTGTTAAATTTCCTTTAACCAAGAAGTTCCTTTTTCATTTTGAGTTCCCTTATTAAGAATTAAGAGCCCCTGTCAAATCTTGATGAGGCCTCAAAATGAGCCTCTTGCGCTTGCACCAATTCCTGGGCTTGGTGAAGGTGGTTTGAAAGCAGTTGTGAGTTTTGGTTGTTTAGAGAATGCTTCTTTAATCGATTTCTGTATAAATCTGCAGCACTGGCTAGTCAACTAGTGCACTGATTAAGTACAGGCACCTGGTCTTTTATTAGTCAGAGTGAGCTTCTGAACTTTGTTCGATTGGTTTTTTCCATACGAAGTACTCAAAAGCTTATATCTTACTGATTTTGTGTTTCCAATAACCCAATGAATGAGTTATTTTGTTGCGACTTTAAAGAAAGAAAAACATCATAACTTCGGCTTTACAAAAATGCTTCTTTCATTGCTTTTCGTTTATACGAAACACTATCATAGCGACCAACTTCACCACCGGCGTATCAACTCTAATCTGATGTAAGTGAATTGACATACGACACTGGCTCTTTTTCGAGTTGAGCAAACTCATAAACCTGATAGGTTGGCTTTGTGATATGAACATTAAGCACCAAAAGCTTGTATATAAATGATGTACCTACGCCTTTTGGACAGAGCAAGAGTGTGACTTTTGTTTTGTTTTGTTTTGCTGCTTTTGCTGTGGCTTTCACTAAACAAACGCCAAATGAGATGAACCTAAGTTTTGGACGCTCCGTTGATAAAATGAAAACGAGTTTTCTTTTTTGACGGATCATAAATGCGTTATGATACAAAATCTATACATTCTCCATATCAAATGTAAATATATTCAAATTATTTTTCTAACATAACTCCTCCAGGCAGGAGGTATTTTAGCTCCTTAACGAAACACTCCTTTGCCCCTATCCTTCCCCTTCTTATTTGATTTCACAAATATGACAAACTGGAACCAAAGGTAGCAGCATCCTTCTAGCTTTATACAACATTCCAACTAGTTGTATGCTACCTTATTTTGAGGATAATATTCATTGGGCGGCTTATTACTAGCTTGAAACTAGAAAAGTATAAAAAAAAAAAAACTCTGGAGAAGAGGACAATAAATCAACGTACAACACCCGCTTTAGGATATCTGACTTCTCCTAAAACTAAAACCCCTTGTTAAAGCAACTCCCTTTCTTTGTTACACGCTTCAACCTGGAGACTAACCTCTACAACAAATATCTCAAGTTAAAGGTTCATACTTCATAGCCATTCCTTACCGAAGCTCATCTTTCCTTTCTATAAAGTGTTTAAACATCCAGAATAATATCCTATATTCTCCATTTCACTGTAATCCCATCGCTACTGTTTGTGGATCTCTTGTTGATAACTATTTGCTCTCAAACCCGTAGTTTAAGCTCCATTTGTGCACTTTTCCTGGTTTTCTCCATACTCACGGAAGCATCTTGAGTTTCTTTCCTTCCAAATCATGTAAAAGCATGATCTAAAGACTATCATAAATACATCCCTATCACTCTTCAAATGTTTCTCTTTCTATAGCCACTCCATGAATTCAAGGTAGTTGAGGTTGGATTTGTTCAAGTGGCATAGGTACAAAACTTCTTTCCAAATGGCTGAGGAGAATCTACACTTGAAGACGAGATGCATAAGAGATTCTGAACTTTCGTTGCATAAGAAGCATCTGTTACCGAGGTTTAGATAATTCAGCTTATCAAAAAGTTGTTACCTTGTCCTTCATTACCAACCATAGGAAAAAAAAAAGACAATTTAGTGCAAAGTTTCTTATTCCACACCAAGTTATATCAAGCTATGTTTTGTCCCCTACTTCTTGTGATTTCTCTACACAAATGGTTGGTGAATGAGCCCGAAAAGTGTCCAAGTCCCAAGTAAGTGTCAGCTCTCTCCAAGTTGTAAATGTAAGCGGGAAGGACTTGCTCTAGAGACATAGGAAAATTGGACCATTGGTTAGCATTGATTAAAACTTCACTCTACCATGACTTGGAAAATTACTTAACAACCCTAGCATCATCTGAGTGTTATAGATTAAAACTTCACTCTACCATGACTTGGAAAATTACTTAACAACCCTAGCATCATCTGAGTGTTATAGAGGAGGTCAACATTGCTCCAATTATCATAGAGAACTAAGCTACCTCACCATTACTAACTTTGAATTTTATGTACCTAAATAGAATTTTTCCAAGTTTTAGCAACTGTGTTAAAATTCATGAGCAAGAGAGACTTCTTTTGATCTCTAATAAGCTTTTTCCTTTTGGAAAGTTGGTGTATATCCATTTCATTTGTAGAGAGTCTTTATGCTCCAGCAGTCTACTAAGGCTAATTTGAGCGATCCTTAGCCCTCCTTCCTTAACTGGTTTGGGCTAATTGGAGCGATCCCCAGACCTCCTTCCTTAACTGGTTTGCAAACTTATTCCTACCCAATTTTATCATTAAATTTGCCCTCTTTATGTGCAGTCTTTGGGAACCTTCTCAGTATTCTCTCAATGATTTTTGTTCGTACTCTAGTTGGGAAGAAATGAGACGACCAATAAACATAAAAAGAATTTGAGACTGAGTTAATGAATAACACACTTTTAGTATATGATAGTGGTTTGTTGCACTAACTATTTAGTCTCCTTTGAATCTTCTCTATCAATGGGAGACTTTCCCTAAACTAGAGCCTCTGTTAGAATGAGATTGATTTAAGTGCATATGCAAACTTTTAGTGGATTAAGTAGTTCAGTGTAAGTCTACTTTATGCAGAAAGTATGGGGTGTCATTTTGTAATCTAGTTGGTTTCTGACAACCTGAATATGTAATCGTTTGTACTGTCTCATGACAGCATATATTGTAATGTCTAAAATGAAATGAAACGCTTCCTTTACACTCTACTCTCTGGTTACATTGTTCTGCTCCTTACACATACTCATCGTCTCTAAAAATTTCATGGTGTCAGAGCTTTTCATGATCTTATAAGGGGCTTGTTCTTTGTTTTTCAAATTACAGAAGAAGCCAGAAAAAAACTAAGGACCTTACCTAAACAGTTTTTTTTCAAAAAATACTTAACCATGACCTCAACTCCTTTTGGAGCAACACCACCAGTGTTTAATGGCTTAAATTATCAAATTTGGGCTGTCAAAATGAAGACCTATCTCAGATCCTTTGATCTTTGGGAGTATGTTGAAGGTAAAGAAGTTCATGATCTTCCTAATAATCCAACAGTGAATCAGATCAAGCACCATTCAAAAGAAACTGCAAAAAAATACCGGGCTTTGTCCTGTATACATTTAGCAATGGATGATGTAATCTTCAGTAGAATCATGGCTTGTGAGTCAGCAAAAGAAGCTTGGGATCGTCTGAAGCAAGAATTCTAAGGCAGTGACAAAACAAGACAGATGCAGATTTTAAACTTGAGAAAGGAGTTCGAAATGCACAGGATGAAGGAAGCTAACAAGATCAAGGATTATGTGGATTGGATTATGAAGACAGTAAACCAGATAAGACTACTTGGAGAACAGATAGAGGAGAAAAGAATTGTGGAGAAGATAATGGTTACACTTCCTGAAAGATTTGAGTCAAAAATATCTTCACTGGAAGACAACTGGGATATGGACACAATCATTGTCATCGAGCTCGCAAATGCTCTTCAGGTAGTGGAACAAAGGCAAGCATTTAGGGATGAGGAGAGTTCTAGTGAGACTACATATGCAGCTACTTGAAAATACAAGTCTGGAGGCCCAAGGAAGTAGTGGAAAGACAATAAAGGGAAAGAGAAGGTTGAGCAGCAGTAGAACAATAATAAGGAGTCCAAGAGAACTAAGTTCCCACCTTGTTCTTATTGGAAAAAAACCAACCATTCTGAGAAGTTTTGCTGGTATAGATTTGGAGTACAATGCAGGTCTTGTAAGCAATTCGGACATATGGAGAAAGTGTGCAAAGTGAAAGCAACAAAACCAGCACAGACTCAGCAAGCTCAAGTGTCTGAAACTAAAAATGATAATGAGGAGGAATTGTTTGCAGTAGTTGAAGAAACCTTACCTGTAGATCATGACACAAATATGTGGCTTGTAAACAGTGGATGTACAAATCACATAACTGCAAAGTTGGAGATTTTCAAGAATGTGAATAGAACCTATACTTGCAAAGTTAGATTGGGAGATGGCAGGCTTGTGGATGTAGTCAGAAGAGGTACTGGTTTTTTCCACACTTCCTCAGGCATTAAGTTTATTTCAGATGTGTTATATGTGCCTGAAATAGATATAAGTTTGCTTAGTATTGGACAGTTACTTGAAAAAAAATACTCACTGGTTTTTGAAAATAAAACCTGCATTATCAAGGATCCTGCAAGAAGTGAAATTTTGGAAGTGAATATGAAGAAAAGAAATTTCCCTCTTGAATGGAAGAAGACTAAAGTTGAAGCAAGAATGAGTGTTCAAAATGAGACTTGTTTATGGCATAGGAGGTTAGGCCACACCAATTTTTTCTCACTTAAATTGCTAAAGGATAAAGAATTAGTAAATGTCTTGAGTTCAGTGAATCAGTTTTCTGGTGTATATGCTACATGTTAATTGGGAAAATTGAGTAAAAGTCCATTTCCTGTAAATTAGGCTACACAAGCAAGGGAGAAACTTCAGTTGGTTCACAGTGATGTGTGTGGACCAGTGAGCATTCCTACAATAAATGGAAGCAAGTATTTTCTGTTGTTTATAGATGATCTTTCAAGATTCTGTTGGGTGTATTTCTTAAAGAAAAAATCTAAAGTATTGGAGACATTCAAGAAATTTAAGAGTGCTGTAGAAAATTTTTGTGGATTCTCTATTAAAACACTCAGATCCGACAATGGGACTGAGTATACATCAAATGCATTCAAAGATTTTCTTAAGAATGCTGGAATTCATCATCAATTGACTGTTCCCTATACTCCAAAGCAAAATGGAGTTAGTGAAAGGAAAAACAGATCCATCATGAATATGGCAAGATGTTTGCTGCTGGAAAAACGTTTGCCTAAAGTTTTAT
The DNA here is from genome assembly GCA_027478495.1 of Erythroxylum alaternifolium. Taxonomy (NCBI): domain Eukaryota; kingdom Viridiplantae; phylum Streptophyta; class Magnoliopsida; order Malpighiales; family Erythroxylaceae; genus Erythroxylum; species Erythroxylum alaternifolium. Next base: position 34,048,502 of record JANIIA010000001.1, read on the forward strand.
GGGCTGAAGCTGTGAGTACAACTGTATATCTCCAAAATCGACTCCCTACAAAGGCTGTTGAAGAGAAGACTCCATATGAAGCTTGGTTTGGAGTCAAACCTTTTGTTGCTCATCTGAAAGTATTTGGGAGTGTGTTTTATGCGTATGTTCTTGAACTAAGGAGGGACAAACTTGATCAAAGAGCAGAACCTTGTATTCTTGTAGGATACAACAGTGTTTCAAAGGGTTATAGAATATTAAATCATGTCATTCAGAAAATTCAAGTGTGCAGGATAGTAAAATTTGACGAAGAAGGTGTATGGGATTGGGATGCAAAGATTGTGACATCTACATCTACTTCACCTATTGAAGACACAACACAGGAGCAGCAAGTTGTAGATGGAAATGAATCAGATGATGACTTTGCAGTAAGAGGGACACATTCAATTGAGGATGTGTATAATAGATGCAATGTTACAATTTTGGAACCTGAAACAATATATGAAGCTATGAAATCTTCAGAATGGAGATCAGCAATGGAGGAGGAGTTGAGTATGATAAATAAAAATCTTACTTGGTTGTTGGTTCCCAAGCCTGAAAATAAGGAGATTATTGGACTGAAATGGATTTTTAAACTCAAGCTCAATACTAATGAATCGATCAAAAAATTTAAGGCAAGATTATTGGTTAAAGGTTATGTACAAAAGCATGGAATAGATTTTAATGAAACATTTGCTCCTGTGGCAAGGTTTGATATAATCCGAATGGTATTGGCTATTGCTGCACAAGTTGGTTGGCATGTTTTTCGGCTTGATGTGAAATTTGCCTTCTTAAATGGAGTTCTTGAAGAAAAGATTTTTGTAGAGCAACCTGAAGGTTTTGGAGATGGTACTGATAAATTTTTCTTATTAAAAAATGCCTTGTATGGCTTTAAGCAAGCTCCAAGAGCTTGGTATGCTCAGATTGATGAGTATTTGCCGAAGCTGGGGTTTGAAAGAAGCTATAATGAATCTACATTATATGTGAAACGTACTGAAATGGAATTATTGATTGTCTTTATTTATGTAGATGATCTGCTGGTGACTGTTAAGAATCATGCAGAAATTGTCAAATTCAAATGTGAGATGGAGAAAGTGTTTGAAATTAATGATTTGGGAAGTATGTCATATTTTTTGGGAATTGAAGTTATTCAACATTCAAGAGGCATTTTCCTATCTCAGCATAAATATGCACGACAACTACTGAGAAAATTCAATCTTGGTAAGTTTAAGGCTGTGAGCACACCAGGAGTTCAAGGGGACAAACTTTCATTAAATGATGGTTCGAAATTGATTGATACAACGTTGTATCGAAGTATTATTGGATCTTTGTTGTATCTATCAATTACAAGGCCTGATATTATGTTTGCTATAAGTGTACTGTCTAGGTTTATGTCTTCTCCATCTGAGCTGCACTTCAAAGCTATTAAAAGAGTGCTGAGATATGTGCAGGGGACATGCAGCTATGGTCTGCATTTTAAGAGAACATATGCAGTAAATTTGTCTGGATTTTTGGATAGTGATTGGGCTGGTTCACATGAAGAAATGAAGAGTACATCAGGTTATTGTTTTACACTTGGCTCATTCATCATTTGTTGGTGCACAAAGAAACAGGCTACAATTGCTCAATCCACAGCTGAATCATAATATATTGTTGCTTCAGCTGCAGTAAATCAATGCATTTGGTTGAGAAAAGTGTTAAAGGATTTAAACTTTGTTCAAAGCAAGGCTACAGAAATTTTTTGTGATAACAAATCAGCTGTGGCAATGGTGAAAAACCTGTGTTCCATGGTATAACTAAACACATAAAGATTAAATATCATGCAATTAGAGAAGCAGAAAAAGAGAAGGAAGTTTAGTTAGTTCACTGTAGTGGAGATGATCAAATTTCAGACATCTTCACCAAATCTCTTCAGAAGTCGAAATTTGAAGGGTTTAGAGAGAAACTTGGAGTTTGTTCTAGCACTTGCATCAAGGAGGAGTGTTAGAATGAGATTGATTTAAGTGCTTATGCAAACTTTTGGTGGATTAGGTAGTTCAGTGTGAGTCTGCTTTATGCAGAAAGTATGGGGTGTCATTTTGTAATCTAGTTGGTTTTTGACAACTTGAATATGTAATCTTTTGTATTGTCTCATGACAACATATATTGTAATGTCTAAAATGAAATGAAACACTTCCTTTACACTATATCTCATACTCATCCTTACACATACTCATCCTCTCTAAAAATTTCAGCCTCTTTGTTGAAATGGTTAACACAATATAAATAATTGCCTAACTTGGAGACTAGAAATTGTTAACCAACGGTTAGTTGAATGCTGATCAGTGGTAAGTAATAGCATATGGCTTTTATTTCTATTGATTTCCAACCCAAAGATAACTGTGAAGGTATTAAAAGATGCATTAAGAATATTTATTGAAAAATTGTAGGGGTAAGTGTTTCATAAACTGTCCGATTTTATGTGGTCGTCTCTGTCACAAATGAAAACGAAAATCAATCAAAAGAAAAGTAACAGATGACACCAGAAATTTGGTAACGCAGTTCGGCACTTCTTGCTTACGTGTACAAGGCCCTCACCCCAATTAATTCTTTCACCGAAGTACAGTAGATTTACCTAAGGCTTTACCGAGCTGACACCACTCAACCCTTGACATTATCTCTCAACCTCATTTCCTATGAAAGCTTCTCATACCCAGTAACACGATCGACTCGTGTTAATCTCGTTAAAGAATTTTTCTAAACAACTTAATGAACGACAATTAATAAAAAATAACTCAAGTGACTAATCAACTAAGAAAAAGAACAACAGTATGCTTGAGATAAAAGAAAACAACTTCCCGAAAAGTTTAGCTCTATCGAAATAAATCTGGGAAGTCGTTGCAACAATAACGGGCTGATTTACACAAACTCATAATTAAGTCACAAAAACTTCTACAAAAATCACAGCTGCAAGAATACCTAATCAATAATAACACATCAAAGAAAACATAGTACAAAACCATTCAGCCCAGGTGACATGATCCACAAAAATTTTGATTCTCGCAATTCCCAAAAGAAAATTACAGTTGCACTCACAAACCCATTAACCACGCATAATCATGAAAAGTGCAGCACACATATGAAGCTTAGATTGCGTAAAAACCCAATAGACAACCACACACCATAGGTTACGTCATCCATACAAGAATCAAGAGAACCCCATATGTCTTTTACGCACAAGTTAAGAAGAACAAGTCTTTATTCAACAAACAATTAAACCAGCACTGTGTGTATCCAACCAAAAAGAATAAGTGAACCTTCAGCTATGTTTTTCAATAATTGCAATTCATGCACTTAACACCTTTGATGCAAAAACCCTCCACAGATTCAGTTTTTCCCATGATGGATACATATATAACTCTCACAATGAAGACCCACAATGTCACACACCACACAAAACACTCACGTACACACCATAAATCACTCTCCTTACTCACCACCAATCAGCCGTGGGTCTTTTATTCACTCAAAATCCATTCACCTTTAATGCCCAACACAACTTTTTCTACTGTGTTTCATAAGACCACTTAATGCAAAAAATAGAATTTTTGGCAAACATCCTTCATCAAATTCACATCTATATAAGATAGAATTCTATTTCATCTAAAACATTATCCAACTTTTGAATCCAAGATAATAAAAAATCTGATAAGTCAATTTATAAAAATATGCCAAAATAAAATAAATAGATATATCAACATATATCTAATAATCTCCCCTTTTTGGCATTATTTGTCACAAAAATGAAGCTTCCCCTAAATCACATATTTGGACATATAAGTATCAAATTCATAATTTATATGAACTCCCCCTCAATCTAACATTAAGTTCCAAAGAAAATCCATAGAAACAATAATCCAATCATCCAAATTTCTCCCATTTGGAACAAAAGATGTCAAAAAGCAAGACTAATAGTCACGCATATACTTTGAAATCACCCCCTGAATGGAACAGTCACCAAAAACAATTTGATGTCTCCCCTTGGGACAAAACAATGTTAAAATGCAGAATCATAAGAATCAATAAGAGCTACAATGGAAGAATCATAAGCACGCTAATATGACAATTTACCATCATTCAAAATACTGAGAGATATGCCCGAAAGAGAGAGAGATACCTGAGAGAGAGACCCATACTGATGAGAGAGCTGAAAAGTCTTTGGTAGAACCAAATAGAAGTCACAATGTAAACTACTAAAAAGATGAGACGACAATGGCAACATAAAGACTAAATAAAAACTAAAGAAGACAATTTTTTTTACGTTTCGTTTTCTTCTTTTTCTTGACTTTTCTTTTAAAATGTAAAGAAGACAGTCCCTTTTCTCCTCAAAGAAATTCAAACCTGGGCTTATTCCTCGTCACATTATCTTGGCTATCAGTTTCTTCTTCTAAAGTAACTGACTTGTCCTTTGTCTGAACAGTTTTTTCAAAAACAATAACTAACTGTGAATCTCTACAATTTATTATTTTTCTTTCACTAAGTTTTTGTGCTTGTACTTGACCCTTTCTAATCCAAACGTGCTTCGGTATCATGGGTTATTGTTGGAAATTTAATGGAGAGTGTCTAGATTTTTGATTTTGACCCCTTTGAAACATAATTTGTAACATCTTGTAGCATCTCGACCTTATGTGCCCGAAGCCTTGATACTGATGACATTGAATTCTCTTTACCTTTCTTACTCCCTTGTGAGTTTTGGCTTGTTATTTGACGTTGTTGTTCAATAAGCTCTTGCCGTTTTACCTAAACTTTGGTCTATCCTTTTTTACTCTCTTCAGCCACTTAATGAACTCTCGTGTTAATAGCTCCATATCTTCATTTTCATTATATTCATCTTCTGTATCATTCATACCTTTTCCATCTTTAACCTGTAGTACCAATCCTTTGTTTCTTTCTCTTATAGTCATGTTTGCAAAACTAGGATCTGCACCAACTTGCTATCAAGTTCTAAAACGGTGACCCGCTTTGATACCAATTGAAAAATCGTAGGGGATAGGTGTTTTGCAAGCTGTCCGATTTTACGTGGTCGTCTCTGACACAAATGAAAACAAAAATCAGTCAAAAGAAAAATAACATATGGCACCAAAATTTTGGTAACGTAGTTTAATACTTTTTGCCTACGTCTACAGGGCCCTCACTCAGATTAATTCTTTCATCAAAGTAAAATAGATTTACCCAAGGCTTTACCAAGCTGATACCATTCAACCTTTGATACTATCTCTCAACCTCACTTCCCGTGAAAGCTTTTCACACCTAGTAACACAATCAACTCATGTTAACCTTGTTAGAGGATTTTTCTAAACAACTTAATGAATGATAATTAATAAAAAATAACTCAAGTGATTAATCAACTAAGAAAAGAACAACAATACGCTTGAGATAAAAGAAAAGAATAACTTCTCGAAAAGTTCAGCTCCATTGAAATAAATTTGGAAGTCGTTGCAACAATAATGGGCTGATTCACGCAGAACTCATAATCAAGTCACAAAAACTTCTGTAAAAATCACAGTTGTAAGAATACCCAATCAATGACAACACATCAAAGAAACTGTAGCACAAAACCATTTAGCCCAGGTGATATGATCCACAAAAATTCCAGCACAAAGATAACCAACTGATTCTCGCAATTCCCAAAAGAAAATTATTGTTGCACTCACAAACCCATTAACCACAAACAATCATGAAAAGTGCAGCATACATACGTAGCTTGGATTGTGTAAAAACCCAATAGAGAACCACACACCATAGGTTACATCATCCACACAAGAATAAAGAGAACCCCATATGTCTTTCACGCATAAGTCAAGAAGAACAAGTCTTTATTTAATAAACAATTAAACCATCACTGTGTATATCCAACCAAAAAGAACAAGTGCACTTTATGCTATGTTTTTCAATAATTGCAATTCATGCACTTAACACCTTTGATGCAAAAACCTTCCACATATTCACTTTTTCTATGATAAAGACATATATGACTCTCACAATGAAGACCCACAATGTCACACAGCACACAAAACACTCACGCACACACCATAAATCACTCTCCCTACTCACCATCAATCAGTCGTGGGTCTTTTATTCACTTAAAATTCATTCACCTTTAACGCCCAACACAACTTTTTCTGCTGTGTTTTATAAGATCACTTAATTCCAAAATTAAAAAATTTGTCAAATATCCTTCATCAAATTCACATCTATGCAAGATAGAATTCTATTCTGTCTAAAACATTATCCAACTTTTGAATCTAAGATAATAAAAAATCTGATAAGTCTAATTTATAAAATTATGTCAAAAAAAATAGATATATCAACATATATCTAACACTTATTAACCTATCATATGCTGTAGAAAACAAAACGAAATCATTAACAAATGAGAGAAAAAAAACATTTCAAGTTTTTAGCATTTTCTGTGGTGTTTGAAGCTTAGATCTAGTATAATATTATGCATCACTAACCTACATGGAACTTCTATTCATAATATAAACAATTATGGTGAAATTGTGATGCACAAGCTTATCCAATTTTTGAACTTTTTAGGGAAACCAAAACACTTAAAGAAATAGAAAAGGATCTTATTAGGCAAAAGAGCAATTGCGTGCATCATACTGGGGGTGCTTTATTTATTGGAAAATATATCATGACCCATTCACGATCCATCTAAATAATTTTTTATAATTTTTATCCAAACCATTTTAATAAATAGCTTGAAGTGATTAAAAATAAAAGAATTGAAATAAAATTGATTTAATATCTCTTGCTAAATATTTTTGTTTAACTTTTTGTATCCATGTAATAATAAGAGAGAACTTTAAGAGCCTAACATTAGATAAGGTTTGACTGAAAAATAGTAACTTAATGTCAAGTCTTTTATAATAAAAAAACTACGATTTATTAAGTATTTAAGCTATAATTTAATTTTAAATTAAAATTTAATTAAATAATTAGAATATAATCTTAATAAATCTAAATATCTCAATTTGATCCTTGAGTATTTTTAAAATTCACAAAGAAAGCAAATTTAATTCAAGTTAATTTTTTTCTCTTTAATTGCTCTATATATGTTATCCATTAGATTTCTAACATATTTATTTCCTTTTAGTTTAGCCTTAATTCCTCACTTAAACAATTTATATTTATAGATCAAGATTGAGGTTTAACAATATATTATGAGTATCAAAATATTATGAATCTAAAACTAGTTTTTTTAAGTTGAAGTAAATTAAAATAATAAGAGTCACCCACCAAATATAAAGCTAAGAAGTTAGAGTATACAAGACAAAATATGTCTCTAAGAGACCAAACTAACTACTCTTTGTAGTTTTTATCACACTATTAGCTTCATTATTAATCAGACACTACTGGCTACATTATTAATCAGACATACTAACTTACTAGATTATGTTAATGGTTTTCGAAATAGAACATAGGTAACAATGAAATAGTAGGACTTTAGCAATTTGAATCATAGTTTTCCTTTCTTCCAACTTTTCTTTGACTGATCCAGCTAATTCCATGCTCTCCTTTTTTTCACGATTAAAGATCATTATTCCTACTCCACTTATAGAGGGTTCCATTTTATTCTCATGTTGCCACTGTAATTTGTGTGAATCTTATTGGTTATTGTCACTTCTCTTATCCAATTGATTATAAAGCCAATTAAAGGTTTTATATCCTTCTCCTCATCCTAGAATGTTTTTGTATTTTTTTTCTCTCCAAAGGATGTAAAACTAACAACACTAACCACTTTGAAGATTATTATGTCCCTCTTACTTCGTATATTGATGTTGTCCCTCTTACTTTGTATTTATCCATTCTATCATTGACACCCAATCATCCTTCTGACAATAGAGCATGCATAACTTTTTAGTATGCTTCCATGCTTGGTTAGAGAATTCACTCTTAAATAAAAGATGATTTATTGATTCAGGAGATTTTTTTGTAAAGTTTGTAAGAGATATCACCGTTATTTATAATTTTGATTATATCCCATATTATGAATCTTTGTTTTATTACCAACCACAAAATGAAAGAAGCTTTTGGTAAGTTCCTAATACCCCAGAGCTTACTCTATAGAACTTTTAACTAAGGCTCTTTGAAAATGGTTAGGTAGGCTTTTTTTAAATTGTGAATCTCTTAAAAGTGTGTTTTAACTAATAGATGGAGTCTTTTGCATTGGGGTTGTTGATGTTTATTTTAAAAAATTTCTTTACCACAAGTATACAAATCGTATCTTATATTATCAAAAGTATCATTCCCATGTGGATTGTATTAGTCACGTCACAATTTTTGTACAGCTTCTTCAAGGTAAACAATATGATGAAATAACTAAGAATTAAACTAAAAATAAAATAATTGATAACTGAATGATGAAACAAGAAGCAGTGAAACAATTGACTAATCAATGATGAAAACTTAGGAATTACTTATATCCTTATTTGTTTTTACTTCACCTTCTTGATTTAACACTAATTGACCCTATATATCTAATAATTATGATTAGCTTCTCTTAAAATCTAACCAAATAATTCCAATTAGATAAAAAGAATTAAATTGTGACCTCTCGATCTATCAAAACTCTTCCTAACTATCCAAATAAATTTGAAGTAATCTTATGGGTAACTAGTAAAAATTTATGATATCTCTTCAATTTTCTATTAATTTGACATTCAACAACAAGAAAAGAAAAGAAAAGAGTATATCAGGTATGCATGTGTTCAAATTTAGTTTCCTTATACTGTTTGACTTAGCTATTTAAGTTCTATACTATTTGTTTCTTAGGTGAAATGTATCGTACATGCAATTCATCTAATTCATTAATCATTATTGCATTTAAGGTCTGTATCTTTGCTAGTTTAGTTAAAGCTAAGAAGTTGTTGGAAGAGGGTGTCAATAAACCAACTCTTAAGGGAAGATCTTTCACTATTTTACTTAACGCCTTCAAATGTGCAAGGACCCTTTTTGGGAATCCAAATAAAAGGAATTCCTTTACCTTTTCTACTGAGTCTCATGTTACTTGGAATCTAGAAAAATAATTATTTCTTTTCTTTTTCGATAGAATAGGCCTGAAACTTTATTATTGTTTTGTCTGTAAGAATTGTTAAACTTATAATTAAAATCTTATATTACTTACAATATATCATTATCCAAAAATATTTACTTTTCAAAATTTTAATTACCTACCATGTGTTTTTCAATAATATGTTTAAAACTTTGAAAACATTTTACAAGTTTTAGATGCTTCATTCCATTTTTCACAAAAAATTTGTATGAATGGAGGTGTATTATGTACAATAGGCATCACTAAAGAATTATTTGTTATAAATCAACATATTTAAATAAATTTATAGAGTTTGAATGCATTAGGTAAAAATTGTAATTATTTAAACTTTTTGCGTTGATTTTAAAAATTCAAGCTTTTGGCGATGAATTTGTGAAACATAGCAAAAAGCTAGACTTGTATTATATTGCTTACCATATTTCAATATTTATATGTATTATTATTATTACTCTATTGTTAAAATTTAAATTTATGATATTTTGATCTTATTAACATTAAAATTTTAGGTATGTTTATCTTTTTATATCAAAAATATTTACTTTTTAAAATTTTAATTACTTACCATGTGTTTTTCAATAATATGTTTAAAACTTTGAAAACATTTTACAAGTTTTAGATGCTTCATTAAATTTTTCATGAAACATTTGTATGAATGGAGGTGCGCTATGTACAATAGGCATCATTAAAGAATTATTTGTTATAAATCAACATATTTAAATAAATTTATGGAGTTTGAATGCATTAGGTAAAAATCGTAATTTTTTAAAACTTTTTGTGATGGTTTTAAAAATTCATTTACAAAAGTTTAGCTTTTTGCTATGTTTCACAAATTCGTTGCCAAAGGCTTAACATTTGGTGAAGAAAATGTTAAAATGTCGGAAAAAGCCTTTTGTGAAGAATACAATAAATTGTCACCAAAGACATATATTTAGTGACAATTCTGAGAAACGTATCAAAAAGATAAGCTTTTGGCGATGTTATTAGAAATCGTCACCAAAAGTTGACTTTTAGTGATGATTTTCAAATTGTCGTAAAAAAAGTTGATAAAAATAAGTTTTGTTATAATGAGAGATTTGAATTCTGAATCTTCTCTTCTTTTGCTTGGAGCTAGAAAATTCTACAGCTTGTGTTCTTCAATAGTTTTGACTCTTTGATATACAATTTTTATGAGTTTAGCCACCCCTTTTTTGTTTTTATTTGCCTTTTATACTTCTTATCCTCCTATAACTCTTTATGGGATTTCCACACTTGTGTTTGTTCCAAAAATAGCCCCAACTTAACAAAAATATAAAAATCTCGCAACTTGAAAATTTTAAAATTTGCACGATCATGTATTGACTACCCATGCACTCTCTCTCACGATTCTGTATGGACAACGAGTCTTCAACTGTCCATCTAGCATTCCTGTATGACCATGCACACGCACGATCATGATTGCTTCCTTTATCTAGCTTCTTCTTCATCTTTTCTTGGAATTTCTTATCTACACTCGTCAAAAACATATTAAATATCCCCTAAATTATGTATGAAGATCACATTCTTGCCCTAATCAATAATAATCAAACAAAACACACAAAACACTAATAAAGGCATAAATCTAGGTCCTAAATACATGATTAACACCTAAAAAACTTAAAAAAAAACACTCTTCAACCTAGAAAAAAACATTATAAATCACACCTACCAACTTTCCAACACTTAAACCTTTGCTTTTCTATAAGCAAAACCAAAACCGAAAAATAAAAAAACAAAGAACATAAAAAATATGCAATCATGTTGTTGAGCAAGTTTTATACATAATAAAAACTCTCAATACTCGCAAGTATACAAATAGTAACTTGTAGTATCAAAAGGTATCGATCCTAAGAGGAACTAGCTAAAACAAGTTGAACCTAACTTTGCTAAGGTAATAAAATATTATATAAGTGAAAATGATAACAGAAATTAAAGCAAATAAATAAAATCAAGTAAATAACAAATAACAAGTGAGCTGCCAATTTAATGTAAAGTTGATTAAGGATGAATTATTATGATTTATTCTTTTATTATTTTGCTCTTTTAACTATTTTTGGGCCAATTATATGTCAATCCTAGATTTCCCACGAGATTGATTACTCTCTCTCAATACCTAATTAATGTTAGATTGAAAAATAAAACATGCAAGATTTGACTAAAACGGTATATTTCAAAACTTTTGTAGAAATCAAAACACAACAGAAGCAAGATAACCAAATCAACATGCCAAGTCATACATGATACGATATGTGGAAAATAATTATCATAAGAACAAGACGGAGATTATATTACCAACTCCTTTGCTACAGCTTTAACTCCTCGTTGTGCTATCCTCTCCTTCTTCTTGTATCCTCTCCTAGCTTTAGCCTTGCTTTTGTCAATGTATCCTCTCCTTATTGTTGTATCCTCAACTAATCCGATCTACTACTTTTTCTTCTTGGATAACTTGGTTAACAAGATCTTTTGGTGGGAAAGGAGAAGAAATGTTTGGAGGAGATTTTTCTTAGAAGAAAGAAGCCAAAGATGAGACACCTCTCATGCAAATTTCGGCTAACACATGCAAGAAAGGAAAGAGAGTCAAAAAAATGCAAGAACACCTCTCTTACACCTTGTCAATTTCGGCTATGCATGAAAAACAAGAATGTAGAAAGCATCCAATGCATCACTTCATTTTTTAATCAAAACATAAAGAAGCCATTAAATGAGACTCTTCTCTTTTGTTTTAAGATGGCTATATGAAAAGACCAATAACCTAAAATGACATGTCAATTTTAGTTTTAGTGATGAAAGAAGGAAGATGATCCATTAAATACACATCTTTCATCTTTAATCAAACGAATGCTAAAAGGTTACATTACACGCCATCATTAAAAGACAACCATTAAACCATTTAATGGTAAGATTATTACTCCATTTAATGATGATAAAGCATTATAAATAATATCTTTATTTAGAAATTCAATGCTGAATGAGCAGCTGCACATTCAGCCCTAATAAAACCGAAATTGCACCTTACATTTCTTTAAGAATTTTGTTTTAATTTAATTAATCTAATTAATCAAATTACACTAAAGTCTAGCCCATTTCTAAATGTTCATTTGTGCTTCTAATTAACCATTAATTAGTGCAAGCCAAACATTCAATCATGGGCTTTAAAACCTCTATTCATATTTCTTACTTTACTTGATAACCTTCCTTGAAGCCAAGTGGGGAATCTTATTGGACTTAGATAATTTAAGCTCCAATAAGCCTAGAATATTAATGCTTATTAACTAGATGTCATTCCACTAAAGACAATTAGTTGAACTCTTGAATTACTAAATATTATGAGAACATATATTTCAAATAAGATGTCCAATTGCAAACCATATTATGAACCTTATTACAGCCATCTGCTCAACAAAGAAAATTACTGCTTTGCCCTTATATTGATTTTTCCTTCTAGATCTCCCATTTTACTTTATATGGTTATTAACACACAAGATCTCATCTTGGTGTTAAGACTTGATTGGTAGCTAGTCCATCAAACTCTTGGCGCCATTTTAATCACCAATCTCCATAAAACATCTAGAAGTGATGATATCATTATAAACTTTTTATTTTAGTGAATATTCCCTGATACATGTTTTAATTAATAATTCCAACATACAGACACTGGATTAATACTCTGTAAAAATCTATTTTGATCATATCAAGAACTATAATGAAACGCATATGAGTTAACCACTTATCAAAATTGTGGTCTATAATAAGCAAATGCTATAATGTATGTTTTAAGATTAAAGTAACGACCTACTTTATTCATTAAAACATACGTGATTTCAAATTCATTTAATAGTGCCATTATCAATAGTTGACTACTATCATGATATGAAACTCTTCATTCCCTTGAAGTAAACTCTTTTACCTATATGGAGATAAATCGCAACACTATAGTCTAAACTATAATCAAGCGACCAACTTGATTATTCAACTATGAATCGATAAATTTAGATTATAATAACACACATGTTTCCCATACAGCTTCATGTATATGTATATTATTAACAAAAGAATATTGGTTCTTTATTACTAGTTATTTTATGCTTATAAAAATAAAACCAAACTCTTTTGTGTTTTATTAATAATAAATATTTTTCATTACAAAACTATAACTAGGAGAAGATTAAGTTACATGTAAATACACTTGTGTTCTAGGGCACTATATTTACATAACTCCAACAATTAATTAATCCTAATTGAAGACAAAAATTCAATATTTTTCAACCTCTCGACTCATAAAACTTTTGTAATTTTTTCAACTAGATCTATCATTTTCTATTAGATAATCAAGTTCTCACACAAGATCTTTCTTCCAATGATAGTTGATTTGATAATCGCGTGACATATTAAACTACTAACTTTTGTTGCACAATTGAATTAGATTAATTTTGACTCCCTCTCTCAATTTATTGACAAAGTATGAAATGCACAATTATCACAACACCAGAATTTTGTATTGAATTAATAATAATTAAGTTCACAAAATCAATTCTGAATAAACCTTAATATGGAAATTAGAACTTCATGAGTGTAATAAACATCTAGAATTTCAGTTTACACATCAAATATGATGAAAATAACAAAAGATAATGAAGGAAAAACTCTGTTCGGAGTATGATATGGAAAGTTGGAATTTTGGATGTTCTTCTTGATGTCCTTTATTTAATCCACTTCCGTAAGATGGAAGCTCCATTTTTTATGTCTTTTACATTCTTAAATAGTATTTTAGGATCCTAAGGTTATTTCTAGGATTTCTCCACTTAATTTGGTTCCAAAATAGCTCCAAAATGTTCAAAGACTTAAACAAACTCACGCGTTGAGAAAGCTGAAATTTGTTAGAATTGCTGTTTGGCATATGCATAGTTTCATACACGGCAGTGCATCACCAAAATTGCTGAAATTTGTAAATTTACATAGCCTAAGAGACATGCACAGGATGCATTGCCTTGCATCTCTTCTATGCTTTGAATCTTCGTTTTATGCCACGTTTTCATCCAACTTTTTCTCCTTTCTTTAACACTCATAAACACATCAAACATCTCATGAAACATAAAATTAAGATCCAATTCTTGCTCTAAACTAGACAAACACTTAGAATATATACAAACACTTACATTAACATAATTCTAAGTTGATTCATATGATAATCATCTGATAAACACCTATAAACATACTAAAACACCTATCAAAACATAGTATAAACTACACTTATCAACATTGCCACACTTAAACTTTTGCTTGTCCTTAAGAAAAAAAAGCAAAAACTTAAACAAACCAATCACAAACACATACATTCATGTCTCATGCAATAATGAGAAAATGACATCTAACTTTATGGAATCAATTTAATCACAAAAATTAATAGCTCAAGTTGTGCCAACATATTAATCTATGCATTTCATAAGCACTTTGAATTAAATATACATATTAATCAAAATATTAACATAAAATTTATTCACTTATAGCATTTGTGCACATACATTTATAATTAGCAATCCATCAAAATTGCAACTATCATTAAGTAATGAAAATTTCTAATATTTTTAATTATTAGTACGATTTATTTATCGAAACACCACTTTTTAATTTTCTTTAATGTTAACCTAGTCTTTTGATGGGAAGGCAAACATCTTGTCATGAATGTCCCTGGTTACTCAATTAGGCCACATATTATTAATTAGGTTGGTTAGAATTTCATTCTAGCTTTTGATTTGAAGAAAAACGTTTTATTGTGAATGCCCCCGTTACTCAGCTATATCACATTCTCAACTGGGTACTAGTTATTATTCATAACCCAATATTTGTTTCAAAAGGGATAGCAGAATAGTTATTTATTTAACACAATTTTTTATTTCACATAGCCTACCTTATTTCTTTTTAGTCAATCATCCTTATAAAAGATTACTATTGACACTAACTCGCTCAATTGACTTATAATTATAAATGTATACAAAAAATTTCCTAAAGTGAACAAAATAGATGTCATATCCTAATTAACATGCATATTCAACCAAAGGCACTTAAAATATAAAATACATAAGTCAATATGCCTTTACAAATTAAATGACTATGTTCAAAGTTAAACTAATTCCATCAAATTATTACCATTAACACATTCACACAATTCACACATACGCAACACAATATTCACACAATGTCAACCTAATCAAAACTAATACAATATGATATGTAAAATTCATACACATGGTATGTCAATGCACAAAATTCCCCACAATTAGACAATACATTGTCCTTAATGTGAGAAAAACAAAAAACACATAAATGAAAATAACAAGAAAAAAAGAAAACGGTAAGAGCATGAAACTCATTAAAGAGATTAAGGTGGTGACGGTGTGGTTGCTTAAATTTGGAGACCTTCTATGCCATAAATTCTAGCACTTCATTCCCTACAAAATAAACATAAAAAATAAAAGTAACAAAGTACCAAAAAAATAAACCAAAAACCAAAATTAAAAAGAAAATAATAAAGTAACAAAATCCTAACTCTTGGGTTGCCTCTTAAGTAGCTCCTAGTTAACTTCATTAGCTTGACATGCTCTTCCTTATATGCTCAAAGTAGGTTTATTATTAGTGGCTTGCTTCCACTCATGTCACCCAATTTCAGTTTAGTATCCTGTAAATAAGCTACATATTGCAAGATAATAATAAGGACATAATTAATCAAATTAGGAAAACTTAGTAAGTTCAGTAATGTCCATTTCAGTAACAAATTGTCAACAAAATAGGGAATGATAAAACTCCCTAAATCCTCTAAGAGGGCGATAACCTTAAATTTCTCTCTTGGATTTACTTTTATATTGCTCAAAATTTTTTTTACACTTCTCGTATAGAATTCATTGGCAAGCTAGCATAATTGAACCTCTAGATTGTGAATAGAAGAGGATTGAGTCTTCAATACTTGTTGGAATTTCCCTTTTAGACTTGTGAGCTTGTCCATTATTGAATACCATAAACTAGATTCGCCTTGCTGAAATACTAGTAGTTCTTGATTCCCTATTTGAGTCCCCACATTATTAGACCAAAAGAAATTCGAGTGATTCTTCCACTTAGTATTGTATATGTTCCAATAAGGATCATTACCTCCCCGACCAACTTATGCTCCCATGAAAGTTGAATTATTGTATGTTGTTATTTTCCACTAGGAAGCAATCAGCTGTGATATGGTTTTCTCGTCCACATAGATCGAATCCTTACTAAATTGCTTTGAATGGAGAGAAAGAGGCAGCTATCAAGCTGTTCAATTACTTGGTTAGGTTGTCGATCTTATCCTGTAATGTTGTCGATGAATTTGTAGCAATCATTCCTTTGGGGTCGTAGAAGGTTGGCTACCGTCTAATATGTTTCGATGTCTAAAAGCAACTATTGTTTTCCATCTCTTTAAATAAATCATGTGTCTGTTGCACTGCTAGTCATGTAATTCCTTGATGATAGGCGTTAAATCTTAGCCTCATGAAGCACATAAGGATCCTTCACTCTTTGTGATGTATTTCTTCCACCATCGTTCCTTCTATATCTTTTTGGCGTTCAACTCTTTGGATTCTTCATTCTTGCCTTATAATGTCTAAATCGATGTGTCCTCTACTTTGTGTCTAACTTTTTTCTTCCTTTTTTTCCTTATTTCTTCTGATTGGGTACCTTAGTCACACACGAAAGGTTAATAATTCATTAAATCAAAGGAATTCAAATCATCCTAATGTTCAAATTCTCTAGTAACCACATCAAAAACTTGTTGAGTAATAAAAATCTCAATACCTATAACTATATGGATCATAAATTATTGTATCGGAGGTATTGATCTCACAAGGAACTAGCTAAAACGAGTTGAACCTAACTTTGTCTAAGGTAATAAAATATGATATGAGTGAAAATAATAACAGAAATTAAAGAAATTCAATAAAATCAAACAAATAATAAATAATAAGTGAACTGCCAATTTATGATTTATTCTCTCATTATTTTTCTCCCTTAACTATTATTGAACCAATTATGTATTGATCCTAGATTTCCTATAGGATTGATTGTTCTCTCTCAAGACCTAATCAATTAACCCTAATTGATTAACTCTAATTGAATATGAAAATTCTAGATTTTGTAACCTCAACGATTCACAAAACTTTCCTAACATTTTTAACTAGATCTGATGTTTTTTATTGGATAATCAAGTTCTCACATAAGAAACTGTACCTTAAGATGAAGATTTGAAGCAAATAAGGATATACATACCTATGTATAGAGACGATGTAAGTCTCTATAAATATGTGAAGATTGAAGAAATTAATGTCTAGTCGTATGGAGTTACACACCCACGTATACCAAGAAGTATAATCATGTATATTACTTGTGTAAGTCTTTGTGCTCGTGTAAAGTCACAAATTCAAGTTTTTTGACCATACACAATCTCTCACACGCTCGTGTAAGTGACTGTGTATATCCCCCTAAATTTTATTATAAAAGGATATAAACGGAGGTAAAATAAGGAGAGTCAACTTTTATAGTAGATTTGACATGTAAGACACCTAGAGAGGCAATGATTTTGGTCAAGGGATTAAGAAAACATGAAGAATACATCAAGAAATCCACTAGATTACAACATCAAACCTTAAACTTGTAAGAAGATTCAATAAAAGAAAAAGGGAGATTTAGAATTATGATTCCTTTATTTTTCATTAGTTTTTCTTCATATTTATTTTTGATTTTGTTTTCTATGATTAGTAAATAATCATGATTAGTGTCTAGGTATGATGAAGCCTAGTTTAGGATAATAATATGTTTTAATCATTTTATTTAAAGCAAATATATTGATTGATTATTGCAATCCAATTATGTATTTTCACTCTTGTTATAATATATTTGGAATATTAGTGCATGATTTGATTTCATATAATTGAGATCGAGAAATCCTCTTGTATGAATAGATCTAACATAATTGATAAGATTTGCATGCAAACCTAGAGTTAAGCCAACACAAATCTTCTAGATTAGGGTTATACCTAATAGTAGAATGCACAAATTAATAACGCAATCTCAGTGGTTTTAACTAGAAAAAGTTTTATTGATAAACTGATGAATTTGTTGTTAATAGTCTAAAGAGAGTTATTAACATAAAATAGGAATTTTCATGGTTAATAATCAATAATATGATTGTAAAATAAAAAGCTAATAACATCTAAAGATTCTTAGGGGTATTCATCACCTAGACACAACTATTTGATATTGGTTTTCTTTATGTTTTACTTATCTTAAGTTCATAATCGTTTAATCTTAATTTAGTTTTTTAGCTTTATTTTTAATTAAATTACAAAATCTGATTTTTAGTCTAGATAATATAAAAGGTAACTATTAGTAATTATAGTCTTCATTGGGATCGACCCGACTTGCCTATACTAGCTACATCTATGTCGTACACTTATGGATAATTTAATATTGACCTTAACCTCTAATGATCAATCAAGTTTTTGGCATTGTTGCTGAAGATGGTAATATTAGGAAAGCCTAGATTCTATAAATCTAGCCATTATTTTTTGTATTTATTTTAATTTTCTAGTATTTTATTTTATTCTTGGCTCACTCATTTAATTATCTTTTGAACTTCTTTACTTTGACTTTGAGTTTGTGACTTATTGTCAAGATTTACGATTCATCGTTATAGCCATACCTTATAATTAAAGGATGGAGCAGTCAATATTCTCATGAGAATTATGATATGTCATCACAATATGAAACATCAACATATTAGAAAAAGCAATTTTCTGACATGTATTCGAAAGCTCAATTGATTTCTATGTCGTGCTGTAACATTTGTGGTAGTAATCATTACAATCATGAATGTCTAGCACCAAAATGTTTATGGGAGTAACCAAGCATGTAGAAATGGCCTCAGAATATACTTTATAAGAATATGTATAATTCAGTGTGGAGTAACCCTTAAGTATATGGATGGAATGACTATACTCCAACTAAATATGTACATCAATAACATGAAAAACATATTATAGATAAAATAATGGAAGAGTGAAACTAGTCGACATGAATTCGAGGATAGATTGTCTTCACCTGAATATATTGAGCATAATACCTTGTACTCTCTGCGCTTACTAGTGTCTCATATTAGAGAAGAGATGAAGACCAATTTCATAAACGAAGTTAAATCTCAAGAAGGCGAGTAGGTAGCTACTGTTGTAGGAGAGTATGATGAATAGATAAAAGAGGTAGCAGAGGAAGAAGAAGAGGAGGAAACCTATATCCAAGAAGATGAAAAAGCCTCTATCTGAGAAGAATAAGAAGTAGAGAAGTGGAAAAAGATGGCTGAAGTAGAAGACGAGCCAAAAATCTTGTCCAAGAAGAAGAAGAAGAAGAATGGACAAAGGAGGTTGAGGAAGAACTAGTAGAGGAATCAAGAAAGGGAATTAATGACGAGTCGTTGTTACTCACCTTAAGTACAGAGGGTTCCTATATCCTTAAAGACAAACTGATTGTGTTAAATGACGATTTAGGGAGTTTTGTTTTTCCTTATTTTATTAACATTTTGTTATTAAAAAGGGCATTAATGCAGTTAATTGGATTTATTCATTTTATACATTATGCTCTTGTTATTATCTTGCTACAAGTGGCTTACTTATAGGGTACGAAATCGCTATGTAGAGAAGCGGGTAGAAATAAGCCACTGATTATAAGCATAAGATAATGGTAATTTGTAGGGTCCATCGAGCTAATAACATTAAACAAGCACTACATAAGAGGCAATCGACGAATTAGTTTATGTTTGATTTTAAATTATTTGTTATTTCATTCTTATTTATTTTTTAGGTGTTTCATGTTTAGAAATTATGCATCTTCATAAGATTATGCATCATTATGGTGTTGGGGTATGCATGTTCAAGTTTTATAACTCTGAAGTGCGAAATTTTTAAGTTTGTCCATATATTGTTGAAATTGTACATGTTTTTAAAAAGTTACACACACTCTATACACGCTAGTACAGACTTACATGATTAGATACATGCTCGTGTAACTAACAATGTAATTCCTTGAAAAGCTACAATTCAATGACCTATACGATCAGTTACATGACTGTGTAGTAAACTTTGTAAGTCGATGATACACCTTTAAAATGCCCCAATCCCTTATTCTTCCTCATTTTCTCTCTTCTTCCTCACACCCTACCAGGGTCCTCTCATTCCCTAAACCCAAATTTTGCATTTTTCTTATAATTTTTTGACAACCAAGTAAGTAATCTTATTTATTTCACTTGTTTATGCATGATTCAATGGGATAACTACCTTTTGATTAGGTTTCCTAATGAGCCAATAGTATTTGAAGGACTTAGGGAGGGGCCATTGCACTAGAGGAGGATAGGACGGATTTACCAAGAGTGCGAACACCTCACCTAGATTTGCTGATGATATCTCGTCTGGACAGATAGTAGGTGGAGCTTGTGGATTGAATGGGAAAGCTCGAGACCACTTTTGGATGGATGGGAGAGCTATTGTTGTTAATGGCGAACTGTCAGGCCATCGATTTTTAGCATCCATCATATGGCGAGAGTACTTCATCAACAACTCATCCACCTTCTAAGGACCAATGACCCGAGGACTCTCCATCATAGCACGATTAGGAGAGATGCTTCAATTTTGTATCCTTTCCTTTTCTCTTTAATTTTGTAATTTTCTTTTTTCTTCCTTTTTTCTAAACATTAGTATTAATGTTATTTCATATATCTCAATTATTTATGTTATTTTAATTTTTTCCTTTATTATTTTATCCCTTTTCTTTATATTTTATACGGATATCAGTATCATATTAGATGGACAGTCATAAAATCATGGAAATCATAATCGGAAAATTATATTACTTAGGGAAGTACCAATTCCACTTTCTCATTTATCATATATGCTTATATTGTATACATTGAGGACAATCTAATATTTTAAGTATGGATAAGGGGACTATAATTTTATTAAGCTTATTATAATCTTAGTTATTAAATTTTATTAATTGATATCCTGAATTAGTTGAACTCTATCCATCAATAATTTATTTATTTCATTATTGAATATTGATTTGAATTAATATGCAAAAGGATTATATTTAGAATAAAATTGGTTTTATAATTTATATTATTAATAATCATCAAATTAGTCAATTTGAATGAAAATTGCATATTATTGACATACATAAAACCAATATTTTTTGTGAGCTTTTGAGCTTAAGAGCAAAATTTTCAAAAATTTTAAAGCTCTTTAATTCTTTCATTTGTGTTATCATACATAGTTGAATAATTCTAGAACTTGCTTTTATTATGCATATTGAGATCATATTTGTTAACTTAGAAGCATTGAAGTGATAAAGGCACTTAGATTTAACACTTGTTTAAGCCTATTTCTAATAATTACCTTACCATATATTATCCTTTAGGAATAACCAAATTGAGGCTTAGCCTTTTTCATTGATTATAACACAAATTATTAACCTTTATCCTATTTTTCTTTGAATCCTTTTTATTATTTTGAACCCTGAAGGTTATTTACATTACTTGAATGCTTGCACATTGAAAATTTGAAAAGTACAATATTTCTTTAATTATGGTACATGATGATTGCCTAAAAACGATCCAAAAAACATATCTGCAAGCATAAAAAAAGTATAGTAGTAATGGATTTATTATTAAAGGACCTGTAGATTCTAAAAGAAAAGTTTCTTGCATTATTTTCTTTGTAAATTTCCTTCAAATTTATCACATTTTTGTTACCTTAATCATACCTTACCTAAGCCCCATTACAACCTTATAAAGACCTTTTGATTTTTGTTTCTAGTTTACATACAAGTGGTGGAGATGTAATAATATTACAAGTTTATGGTAAGAGTTCTAATATGCATGGATTTGAGAGTTTGATATTTTTCACCCTAAATGTAGCACCCCAATTACCCTAAGGTACGTACCGGGACGCCCGTAGGTCATTCCGACACATATCCTAAGATAAGGGAGCGCTACGTGCAATCTCTACAAA
>JANIIA010000001.1:34079122-34123318 GCA_027478495.1 Erythroxylum alaternifolium
GGACTGGCTGGACGCACGATCTCAACCCAATCTTCTTGCTTTCTTAACCAAGACAAAAATGTGACATGATTATACACAAAAATTATGATCTTAGATGCCCGTGAAGCAAAAATAGAAATATGATCCATACCACCGATATCTTTTAAAATAAGATTTATACAATGAGCAACACATGAAGACCAATAAATATGCCCACACTTTGATTGTAATAAGTGCCCAGCTTATACATAATTAGCTGCATTATCTGTTACAAAATGCATAACATTCTTTGGTCCAACCCACTCGACAATTTCAAAGAATAATTCAGATAAAGCATTAACACTTTTTACCGTGTCAGAAGCATGAATAGACTTGAAAAAAGTTGTTCCCATATTATAATAAACCTAGAAATTAATCAAGGTTCTTTGTCTTTGATCAGTCCACCCATCTGCCATAATAGTGCATCCCGTTGATTCCTAACTAGATTTATATGTATCCATAATTAACTGACATTCTTGTTTTAAATCTTGAAGCAAAGGCACACGCAACTCATAATAACATGGTACCTTAAATCCTGGGCTTATTGCTGTTGTAGCATCAATTGCTTCTTGAAAATATGGTGAATTTAAAGTATTTAAAAGAATACATAAATAATAGAATCATCTAGCCCATGCTCTTTTTCATCTCAAAACAACATCCTTATCAACCATCAAACTTTTTAAACTAGGTTAAAAACCAGGAGTAGTTCTTGGAGAAAAATAAGAATATATGTTAATAGCAACTTTTTTTTTCCTTTATCTAATGGTTGTGGTGTTTCATCATCTTTAAAAGATATATCATGAGCCTCTTTATTTTCCTTTTTCTTTTTTACTTGTTGCTACAAATATTTTTCAATCATATTACGCACATCAAGTGGCACTTTTTTGCAAGGAGCAATATTACCCTTAACACCAACAAGATGTTCTTTCATTCTAAAATTCCTCCCCCTTTAAATATTCTACCGCAAAACATACAGTTATATTGGACATTCCCATCAGATGCTTAAGAGGAAGAAAAATAATTCTATGCTGGATCGGACTTATCACGAGTAGAGGATGATTCTATATTTTCTATTATGATTTAACCTAAAAAGTAAAAAAAAAATTGGGTATACTATTGTCAGGGCAAAAGTATACAACCTAAATAATTCTCATTTAACAATTGTAATAAAGAAGACCAACAGCAGCAAAATGGATTAAAAAAGACCAACATATGTTATAGATATAGTAAGAAGAAGGAAGTATATATACTACATAAAGCTCTTTATAACTTAAAACAAGCCTTAAGAGCTTGATACAATAAAATGGATAATTACATAATTAAGGCAAGGCTTCGAAGAACTGAAAATGAAGCTACTCTCTTTGTGTTACTTGAAAACAAATATATAAAGTTGATTGTGTTCTTATACATAGATGAATTGTTAATTATTGGTGGTGAAGTATATGAATTCATTAAAAAAAAGTGAAGTTGAATTTAAGATGTTTAATCTTGAAAAAGTGCATTACTTTCTTAGCATAGAGATTAAGTTAAAGATTTCATATTCATTAATTATTCAAAATATGCAGAAGTTGTCTTTGAAAAGTTCAACATAAATAAGCTTACAAGGTTACAAATTTATGAAAGTCAAAGTTAATAGATTACATGTTTATGCTTGTCAAATGGAACTTTGTAGATGAATTTTTTATGATTGCCTTTCTAAACATATTGTCACAATTTGAACTTCATTTCCAATATAATTACATATGAACTCATATATGAATGGACTAACTAATATTTAAACATATTGTCATGTACAATATAAGTACTTCTCATGTAACCACAATCATGTAAAACATTTTAAGCCCAATGATTTCAATACTGAGAAACATATAACAATAAAACATATCACCTTGGAAATAACAATAATATGTCATTAGTATGTTCTTTAACTCATTATCATTTGTAGCAACTTTCAATCATACTCTTTATTTTTCTTCATCTAACTCAATTTGTTCCTTCTATTCTTTCTTATTTGGTCTTCTAACAACTTCATTGCCCATCTTATCTTCACTTGGAACTTTGTAACTCAAAGCTAATTTGCATCTCAACCTAGCATTATCATTCAACAATCTTTGAATAACATCAATAACCCTCTCTGGAAAAGGGTTCTGTCATGCCAATGAAAGAAATACAACTCCCAAACTTATAAGCATTACCAAAATAAACTTTTGTTAACACAATTATTAAATACCATATCAAATATCATAACATAAAATTTTTAATAACTGGTATTTTGGGTACTTATAAAACATATGACCATGATTTTTTTTCACTCCATAACGTCCTTAAACAAGCATTGAATCCACTTAAGCATTGAATGTTAGTTAAAGAACCATTGTTAGTTGAAGACTCGAAAAATGACATCTCTAATCTCAAGTGCTCCATTACTTAAGTATACGCCACAAGATAACTAAGAAATGACAACAAACATAACCATAGATTAACAACATGGAAATATCATCAATCGCCAAAGCTACATAAGATACAAATGCCTAAAATAAAGTCTAAAGAGAATCAAAACTTGAAGAGGATAGCCCACCCATTGAAAAAAAGAAGAAGCTAGGACATATTAGAGTAAAAGCATTGCAAGCTTACAATGAAATGTTGATTGTTTTCATTGTCATCCCAATATAAACTCCAACCAAATTATACGCACAACAAAATTCATGTATGATTATCATCTTTTTGCTGATAATCATAATAAGATGGTGATTAAAACCTGATGACTAATAGAGATACTCATTGTTAATTAAACTTAGAAACGCAATATTTTACTTATCATCCCTATAAGAGCCATACACAACAAAGTGCTACTCTAAAAAAATCTACAAAATCCTATCAGACCGAATTTTTCTCCATACTCCAAACATATAACCTATAGAATAAAAATAAAAATAATCATATGTATAATGTATGTGTTTATCTATATGTATGATAGAGTAGAAAGCTTTAACTAGTTATAATACTAATATTATGTATTACTATGAATTATCAACTCCAGTATAAACAAGAAACAATAAACTTGAAACAACTTGTTTATTACTCGAACAAAACAGAGGAACATGGGAACCAATAGTTTAAAACTAGCTTAGAATTAAATATACCAATAACCCAGAAAAACAGAGGCAGGAAGTCAAATATATCAAGAGCTAAAACAAATCAAAAGCTGAAACAAATCAATAGCCTACTGGTGACCATAACAGAAGCAAACAAGAGCATAAATAAACCAATAGCTGAAGCAAACCAACAGTATAAACACAGCAGAATGATACTCACTTGTAGAAAAGCAGTCCGAAATAATATTTTAGATCAATAAATTCAACACTTCTAAATAAATTCAATCCTTCAACTGGTATATATAACATAACTATGAAAATCTAGAATGAAATAGAGTTCTAAGTGTTCAATACTTCTCAATAAATTCAATCCTTCAACCGTATAACACAACTATGAAAATCTGGAATGAAATGGAGTTCTAAGTGCTATAGAACACTAATTAATCAAGAAGTACACCAGAATAAAAGCTCACAATTCAACTGCCTTATCCTAATCTATTTATCTACATAACAAACTGAATTTAAAAACCTTGAGTCCTCCTCCGATTTAAACACCTCCACCTCCTCTACTGTCGACAACCCAGCCATCGATGACGAGTTCACCTTCCTTCCATGCTCAAATCGTTTCACATTCAGCTTTCTGGAGGCGACAGGGTAACTGGGTCGAGATCAAGGTAGCACTATACGGTCTACCAAACTTTGGAGAAATCGACGAAGCAATTGTGCGCAGAGAAGTGTTGTCGTTATGTGTGTGAGAAAAAAGAGCTAAATTTCTTTTCCTAAGGAAGACAAGATCTCATGATGGTGGATGGGGAAGACAAGAACAAATCATGGTGGAGTAGGCGGTGGAGACGAAGAGAGCCCTAGAAGATTCGTTTAAATAAATGAGAAAGTAGCCTAATATCTGCTCTACACTGCGTTCAAAACCTATTGGACCGGTTTGATTAAAACCAACCGGTTTTAATTTTGAAAGGTTTTTTAAAACCAAACTGGACCACTGACCGGTTCAAACATTTTCAGGTCACCGGTCCAGTCTAGTTTTTAAAACATTGTTCTATTCAGGCTGGAATGTTCTGCTAGTTTCATTAGGCTGTAACCAAGTTACTTGAGACATAACTTCTACATTACAAAGTAGGCGAATCCTATCGTCACAGGCTTGGAAGACACGAGAAAGGTTTCTTAGTCTTATTTAATGAATTTGTATGTTTGGAGATGGGGAGAAGATTTTATCTTATTATTTTTCTTTATAATTAAGTTTAAAATATCACTATGAACGAGAGGTCTTCATGCGAAGTAGAGGGTATCTAACTTTAAAATGCTATGAAGGGTGTCCCAGTCCCTTTCTGTTTAAGTAGACCCAACCTTTTTGCTCTTAGCTAGGCGTCTAGCATTAGTAGAAGTAGGTGGCATGGTACATCACCATGCACATGCTTTCTCTGTTAATATTGTAAAACAAACATAATATCACAAGATATTGGGATGTCAAAATCTAGCCCGGTCCACCTGGTTTGGCCCAATTTTAACCTAGGTTTACTGAGGGCGAGTCATAGGCCAAGGTTGGACGGTTTCAAAAAGGACATCGTTTATGACATTTTTCTTTTAAAAAAATATGATGGGTTGGGTTGATCCGACCTGCCTGTGACCCGTCGAGCCATGAGCCGTGCCACGACCTGATCAGCCCATGGTCAAGCAGGGTCAGTCTGTAAGGCCACGGCCACCCCGTTGACAAGTATAACAAGATATAATATACGGAAAACCATTGACAGACATTTGATTTGTCCATCGTCTGTGTCAATGAACATGTATATAAAACTTTACGATGTTATGTTTCAGTGGGGGGGCCACCAATATTATCTAATTAGTATTCCCTTACTATATTTTACCGAAAACATGATGACTCGATGTTGCTAAATTCAGTCAAATGGTTAAACAATGAACCTTTGTTCTCTGAATAAGTTGACCAAAACCTGAAATCATAGACATTCCTAGTTTAACATTAGCTAAATTTGCAGCTCAGTAAATTTAGACACAAGTTGTGTGATAGGCTTTCGATTCACACCACATATGTGAGAAGGAGAAAGCCTTGACAGATGGAAGAAGTATACAATGACAGATGGCGGTATTGCAGGGAGTTAGTTACTATTAGTGTCAGTGTACAACCTAAAATAAGAATGTTGTAACGAGGTGGGGGGGGAATATTGTGTGGTGCTGTAAGGAGAGTGGGGCCCACTGAAATTTGCTCTAGATTGTTCTTATTATTTTTTTGCAGTTGTTCTTGTTCATCACAAGCCCATATCTAGATCCTTAACATGTTGCCCTCAAGTATTTCTTTCCATCAATTCCTCTGTTATACTATTTTCCATCATTTTAGCTATTTGGAAAGTTGAACTGTATCAACTTAGTATCAGAGCCAAATATAAATGGTGCCTAAGAATATAGAAGAAAGTATGGAAACTCTAAAAAAAATGGAGGAAAAGAAAGGTCGATTTTAGAAGAATGTTGGAAAACTCATAAGGGTAGAAAACAAGGTGGAGAACTTGGAACAAGGGGTGACTAGGCTAATCGAAATGTTGGAATTGTAGGGAAGAAACAAAGAAGAAGGGAAAGAGATTATGGATGAGGGAGTATTGGCTACTTAAGTGTCTAAAACAGCTTTAGATAGACAACCTGGAAATAGTACAAGAGCCCCGTAGGAAGGAAACCGACAAGAGTGTGACAAAAGACATAAAAGAGATGAGGGAGAAATTAAAGTTGCCGACAAGGAATCATTGGGGAATGGGTGTAATGATCGAACTATCGAAATGTGATCGGCATTTGGAATTACTCGTGTTTAGCGGTGACAATCCGAAAGGGTGGTTATTCTGAGCTGAACGGTACTTTAAGAAGAATCAATTAATTGATGCAAAAACATTAATTGCGGTTACGGTGTGTTTTGAAGAGGATGCCTTAGCTTGGTATCAATGGTCGGATGTAAAGCAACTATTCAGAAGTTGGGCTAATCTTAAGCAACAGTTGCTTAATCATTTTGGGTCCTCTCAAAAGGGGAATATATATGAGCAATTTTTGCACATCAAATAAGAGAATTCGGTGGCTGAGTATCATTAGACATTCGAAGTTTTGTCAGTGGCATTAATTGTCGATGGAGGTACTAGAAAGCACCTTTGTGAATGGGCTCAAGGCTAACATATGGGTTAAACGTAGAGTCCTAAATCTTATTAGACTGAGACATATTATGCTAACAACCTAAAGGTTAGATAAAAAGAATTGAACGTTAAGATTAGCCAGAGGTGTATTATTGGGAAAAATTATAAAGCCATTTCTATAAGTGAGGGAAAGGGAGTTACGAAATGAGATGTAAATAAAGAAAAGGGCTCAATAGACTTTAAGGGAACTTGGGGTGAAGCAAGAGGGACCTGATTCATAGCTTCAACCCGTAACCTACCCAGACCAATGCGAGAAGTTCTATAGCGAAGGGTGTGATTGACGGAAGTAGAGATTCAGGTTTGAACTATCAATTCACTACATTTTTAGTTTACCTTTGCCTTGAAAAATCAAGTTTAATGGTAGGATTACTGGAAAAGATGTGTCAGTACTAGTGGATAATTGAGCCACCTACAATTTTATGTCTACAAAATTGGTTAAGGTATTAAAACTACTGATGGAAACTACTGCCCATTACTAGGTTATGATGGGAACAGGAGTATCGGTGAAAGGGAAAGGGATTTGTAGGGGGTTGAGAGTAGAAATTCAAAGATTAGAAGTTATCAATGACTTTTTGCCTCTTCAATTACGCAGTACAAATGTGATCCTAAAATTGTTGTGGTTGGGTACATTATAGTAGACTAAAGTGGAGTGGTCAAAGCATTTAATGCAATTTAATATTGGTGATGCTATAGTGACCCTAAAAGGAGATCTAACATTGTGCAAATATCTGATCTCTCTAAAAACCATGGCAAGGGAAATACCGAGAGAAGGCTTAGGGGTAATAGTTGAGCTTTGTGAGTTAGTTATCGAGACTAAGAGGGAACATCCAGAAGTAGTTAACATGAGTTTGGTTCAGGCTTTATGGAGAATATTTCCTGAAGTATTCACAAAAAGGATAGGACTACCTCCTTCCAGAGGAGTAGATCATTCTATAAGATTGGAGCCCGGTACTACTCCTATTAATGTGAGACCTTACTGATACTCGTACCTTTAGAAGAATGAAATTGAGAAATTAGTGCGGGAGATATGTGTATCTAGTATCATTCAATCTTCTAACAGTCCTTTTTCCAATCCTGAGCTGTTATTTAAGAAGAAGGATGGAAGCTGAAGGTTCTGTGTGGATTATTGATAAGTGTAAATTGCATCATATTTTAGGGCATATTGATATGTTTTTAGCTGGAAATTCGATCATTTAGTATGTGTTCAGGTTAGAATGGTGTTATTTTGTTAATTATTTGTGTTTTAAGTATTTTATAGGTTAGTACAAGCTTTTGATCTTAAATATTATATTTTTGAGGTACCTTGATGTTTGTGCTAGTGTTTAAAGGTCAACATCAAAGAATGGAGGAGTTTTGGAAGACATTCAGGTGGAAACAACAGCCCACGATCATGGCCTGATAAGCCACAATTGTGACAGAAGGCTTAGATGTAGGCCACGATTGTAGCCTGCGTCAGGTAGATATTCAGACACTCAAAAATCTCAAGTTTCGAGGGATTTTTTGGATGTTTTGGACCCCGAAAAAGCCCTAGGGTTACTTAAGATATAAGAAACTATTTAAAGGACAGGAAGAGAAGAAGGAAGGGAGTTTTACATTCTGCCACTCTTAGAAGCCCTAAAGAGGGAGAAAAAGAAGAAAAAGAGAGAAGAAGAAGAGGAACAAGGAGGAAGAAGAAGTGGATCTGACGCTACTGCCTTCCCAATTTATCCAACCTATGTTCCACTTTCTCTTCATTTCCTTTTTCATTTAAACGTATAAAGTTGAGATGGATTGTATGGAAATGGATTTCGGGTTGTTGATAATGTTCTAACTCTTCTTTGGGATTTTATTGTAAGTTAATGTTGATTTAGTTATTTTTGTGTTTATTAGTTTGGGTGTTGTGATTGATTAATGTGATTGCATATCTTGGTAATAAATTGAGAGGTTAAGTCAGATAAAAATGATTGGATCAAATTAATGAGAGTTAGGCAATCTAATTGGCCACTTAATCAATCTAGTTGGTAATTTAATGAGAGAGATCTCGTGTGAGACCCGATTATTTATTAGAAATCTTTAAAACTAAATAGATATATGAGTAATTTGCGAATTGAGAGATTGCAAGTTCTATAATTCGAATAGGGTTTATAATTTAGGGTTTAACGGTTATAACTCTAGAGAGAGTAATCAACCCTACGACTGTCTAGAATCGACATCCCGTAAATATAAATAATTAGATTAGCATTAATTATAGGTAAAATCCCCTCTCTTATAACTTGATTAACTCTCTTGATGAATTTCCATTGTGACTTGTGTGATTGCTCAGTTTAGTTTTGTTTTATTGAAAATTTTGCTTTACGATTCTTGAACCAAATTCTCGTATTTACTTTCTATGTTCACTTATGCATTTTTTATTTCTTTATATTTTTTCTTAAGCTTTAGATGACTTAGGATTAGGCTAGTACCCTCCTCGTGGGATCGACTGTAACATTCTGTTTTCCCATGCTAAGGTTTGGAACCCTAAATCACTATGCTTGAGAGGTATTATTGAGAAATTAGGAAATTGCATTTCATGCTCATGCATAATATAGCATACATTTACGTGAATTTGATTATTGCACACATTACAATGAATGCTCGTGTACTCAGTTGACATTTTCTGGGTATAATTAATTTTTAATGTGATTATGTTATGAATTGTGGATTACGTGTCTTGAAAATTGATCTAGTGAGTATAAATAGTGATTTAGAATTCTTGGTGAAAAATTAGGAAATTTCTAAAATTCTGTGTATTTTTAGACTAGAAAAAATGTCGAGTGGCAAGACAATTGATAAATGGTAATAGAAATAAGTGTCAAATGGTAGTAGAAATATTGATATGTGGTATTTGGATTTAATGACAAATTTTATGAAAAATTGGAAAACAATTGGAGATAAATGGACTAATTATTAAAAAGAACCAATTAGAACCATGGGGAGGTGACAAGTGGCAGGTGACAAATGTCACTTACCTTGCCACATTCACCCACGATTCTTTTAACATTGAAAGACCATTTTAATTGTTTTCATTCTTGCTTTCTTCTTCTCTTCGTGATCTTCTCCATCTCTTCTCTTCTTCACTTCCATGATACTCACCCACCTTCATTAACGTTGAAACTTGCTCTTATCTTTCACTTGCTACTTCCATTTTATTGTCTTCATCATCTTGCCACAAGAAAACCTAACCTACCCCACCTCCTTATTGATGATCGTGTGATATATGGAAAGCTAGGGTTCACATGATTTTAAAGAGCTTGGAGTTTTATCAAGTAAGTTATACGTTGATCTTCATAGGTAGTTGTAAATGAATCAAATATGATGAATGATTTGAGATTGATGATCATGATCATGGAGTCATATTAATATGCTTTAATGTGTATGTAAAAAGAATGAGATTTATGTTCTAATTTTTAGTGTGTTAATGTTATTCATAAGTTGCTTAATAAAAAGAATTTATGATGATAGATTAAGGGATGAATGATTATAGAAAAGAAGTTGAAATATGATGATGTGTTAATAAAGAAGTAACTAGGGTTAGGTCTTGCTCTTGTGTTATGAAGAGTGATAAGTCTTGAGTTATGCTAAAGGTGATTTTGAGATGTTTAATAATGAAGTTGGTGGTATAATGAGAGTTGATAGTTAATAAATGGATATAAGTGTCTATGTCCTATTTTGTGTTGATAATGAAGGTAAGGGAATTGATGAATGAGCGTATATGTTATGTCCTTATTTTGAGAATATGAAAATCATGAGTATAGGTTATATTGTGGATGAATTAGGTTGTGAATTAAAGGTTTAATGAAAGAGGAAGTTTATGTTTAAGAAAGGTGTTTAATAATGCTATTGAAATGAGAAGGATTAAGAATTTAGTAAAATGGAGAATGAGATGTTTTGTTTTTAAATATGATTGATGAACCTTAAGTTACAAATTGCTTTATGCTTGATATTGAGTTAGGAATGAGGAGATAATAAAAAGGGGAATGTAAGTAGAAATGATTAACCTTGTATAGGTTATCTTAAATATTGTATGGAAAAGGTTAGCAATGCTTGTATGATAGGATTTCATGAATGATGATGAATCAAATGAGCAGAGTTCTCTGGATTTTAATGCAATTAATATAGTAGTGGATTTAGTATGTAAAGAATTTGCATGAATGAATTAGAACACTGGAAAATTTTGGTGTGAAATTGATGTTATTATATATAAACTGAATTTGTGAGAATGGAGGAATAAAATGTAGGGCACAATTGTAGCCCTCACCCCACAATCGTGGCTTGGAAAAAACATGGTTTTGTCTCGATCATGGTAGAATACCCACGATCGTGGCCAGTTTTACGATTTTGTGTCACGATCATGGGAAGGACATCATGATCGTGGGTAGACTGCAGTAAAAAGGTTGTCCTTTAAGTGATTTTTGAACCAACTAATGTTAAGGTACTTCTTTATGATGTATTTAGTCTTGAATGAGATCTTGAATGACCCTATTTGATGATGAATTAGGTGATTAAAGTGAGTAAAGTGTATTATAAAGAATGATTGAAAGATGATGTTGAATGATTCTATCAAATGAATTAAGGAAATATACCTAGGATTGTCATTGAGCATGCATTGTACATAACACATATACATATGTGTATGAATGAATATTAATGTGTATATATTTTCTGTTTTATGAAATGAAAATGAGGAATTGAATTTTAGCCATTAAGTACTTACATTTTTCTATGGTAAGTGAAAGTTATTGCTCTAGCACACTGCTTCCATCGGGCAAGTGCTCAAATGTCAGAAGGATGTATAGGCACATGTCGGACAGGAGTGGGGTGCTATATCGACCCTTCAATACTACAAAGTACGACCCGTGCACTTATAGATTATTAAGGGTTTTATAAATTGTAAAACTTGCACAATAATTATCGCGCACTTAATAAGGTGATAGTGTCAAACAATGATAACTTGCATTTTGTGCATATTAATTGTGTGTGTTTTATGTTCCTTTGATAGGATTATGCAATGTTTTGCTTGTATTTCTATGGTAATTCGTGTCTTTGTATGTTCTAGGTGATAAAATATCAAACTGATGCGATTTGGTAGTGAATTTGGCTAATCTGGAACTAGACAAGATTTCAACATGACCATGTTGAAGGTGACACGACACTGACAGATTGCTACCTGTGAATTTTGAATTAATTACCTTGAGATTTGGGCTTGAATGAAACAACCCTTTTGTTGGACGAAGTCAAGTTATCTTGTAACCTATAGGATCTTTATTTTGATATTTTAATTGGGGCCCACTTTATTTATTGAAGGAGAGAAAACCTAGACCATTTTTTAGACTCACTTTTGAGAGGAGAGAATGTGGTGGACAATCAACTGGGGACTTTGGAAAAAAATAACAGCGGTAGCACTCAGAAAGGAGACGATTATTCACAATCAAATTTTGGGAAGAAGTGACAACGACAACACTTTGGGAAAACATTTTTACAATCAGCTAGAGAAGAGAGGGAACGACAAGACACTTTAGAAAAAGACAAATTTTTACATCAGCTTAAAGGAGGTGACGATAGCAGCAACTCTTGGAAGGACGAATTTTGACAATCAAATTTAGAATAGTGGGATGACGGCAGTAGTTTTTTGTGGATGGAAAGAAGACAACAACACTTTTCCAACAATATTATCTTTTAATATTGCTATGCATGGCTAACCTTTTAATCTAGACAAGGTACTTTACGTTTGATATATGTAGTTTGTGAGACTCCTTTAATTTAATTGTTTTCATTTATTTCTTATGTTTGTTTAATCTCTGCTCTTTAGTCAATTTATTATTGTCAGCTTTGTTGATTAATGAGGCCTATTAATTGATTGACTTGGTAATACATTGCCAAATAGATTAGTTAATTTGTGATTGCTGTCTATCGAAGTGAAGAATTAATTTCAATTAAGAAATTAATGAGATTAAATAATTTAATCTAAATAGATTGCGGCTTTTCCGATTCTGTTGACTAAGACAAAGGTCCATTAGAGCCTACTGCTGCCATAGAGCATATTCTGCAAAGCTTTACTCGGGAATAGTCTAATTGGTTAGGGTCATAATCTGCGAAGCTTTACTTAGGGTTATCAAATGATTACGAATGGATTAGTTGATATGTACTGTTCACTGTTTGCTATAACTTTGTGCATAAGAATGAACGGAATTTATATTTTTGAGTCCATGATCGAATTACAGTATCGAACAGAGGAGTACCTTGGCTAGGCTTTTCTTTATATTGTTTTCAATCTTCATTTTTAATTTCTTTCTGCGTGATTTCGAGTTCTAAAATTAATCATCCCCAAATCAATTCTTTTTATATTTATTTATTTATTTATTATTATTTTTATTATATTTGATTCCACACAAATAAACAATTGCTAAATTGGTCTATGTGGTTCGACCCTATTTACCGCTTTACTTGTTTAAGTGTTGTAGAGTAGGAATTTATTTTTGTTGGTTTGATACGCCATCAAATAGGTTTCCAATTCCTATGATAGATGAGCTTTTGGATGAACTTTATGTGTCCAAAATCTTTCAAAGCTTGATCTTAAGTCGAGGTACCATCAGATATGGTTCTGAGCTTACGATGTTCCAAAGACAACTTATAGAACCCACAAAGGCCACTATGAGTTCCTAGTCATGGGTTTTGACCTCTCCAATGTACCAGCAACAATCCAGTCACTTATGAATCAGGTATTCAAGCCCTACCTCAAAAAATTCCTTTTAGTATTCTTTGATGACATCTTGGTGTATAGTGGGAGTGAGAAGGAGTATGAGGGACACTTAGAAGTAGTGTTCTCGGTCCTTGGGCAACATCAATTGTTCTTGAACACCAAGAAGTGCATTTTTTCTTAAGACAGCATTGAATAACTAGGACACGAGATGTTAGC
The DNA here is from genome assembly GCA_027478495.1 of Erythroxylum alaternifolium. Taxonomy (NCBI): domain Eukaryota; kingdom Viridiplantae; phylum Streptophyta; class Magnoliopsida; order Malpighiales; family Erythroxylaceae; genus Erythroxylum; species Erythroxylum alaternifolium. Next base: position 34,092,373 of record JANIIA010000001.1, read on the forward strand.
CACCAAAGTTGTTGTGGATAGAGAAAAAGTCAAGGATAGAGTTGCCCAGATTAACAAACATAAGGGAGTTGAGGAGTTTTCCTTGGCCTTATGGGGTATTATAGATGATTTGTCACTAAGTATGGGGCCATTGACATAGTAGCTAAAAAAAGACTTGTTCAACTGAAATGAAAAGGCTAAGAAGGCATTCCAAAAGCTCAAAGCTGCCACGATTACTATTTTAGTTCTTGCACTTCCCAATTTTGAACAACCATTAGTTGTAGAGATCGAGACTTCTGGGTTTGCAGTAGGGGCTATTTTCTCACAACATGGCAGACCAATATGCTATTTTAGCTAGCATTATCAAGTAGAAATAGAATGAAACCAATATATGAGAGGGACTTGATGGTGGTAGTACTAGCGGTACAAAAGTGGTGACACTATTTGCTCAACAGGTAGTTTACTATCTTAACATATCAAAAAAGCTTAAAATTCTTGATGGAACAGTAGTTAGTGAAACATGATTACCAAAAATGGGTGGTAAAGTTGATTGGTATGATTTCGACATTCATTATAGACAGAGAAAAGATCATAGGGTTGCTGATGCACTTTCAAGCATACCAGCCACTCATCATCCTTTTTTTGCAGTTTTGATACTTCCCAAGGTGGTTGAAGAATAGCAGATTAATTTTAAAGTGGCCACGGATTAGAGGCTTTCACGGATAAAGAGAGAAATTGAAGCTGGTTCAGAAAAATGGCAGCATTATTCAATTCGCCAAAGGAAATTATTATATAAGGGGTGTTTGGCGATTACTAAAGAATCAACTCTTATTCTTAAACTATTGTTTGAATATCATAATGGAGTGATTGGTAGGCATTCAAGATTCTTACGCACGTACAAAAAGTTAAAAGGAGAATTTTATTAGGAGGGGATGAAAGAAACAGTAAAGAGATATGTGGCAGAATGTGTAATGTGTTAGTAAAATAAGTACCAAACGATGTCGCCACCATGGTTATTGAAGCCTTTTCCAGTTCCTAACCAAATTTAGGAAGACTATCAATGGATTTCATTAAGTGATTGCCTAAGTTGGAGGGAATTGAAGCAATTTTGGTAGTGGCAGACCACTTGAGCAAATATGCCCATGTCTTACCGTTAAAGCACTCTTACACAGCCAAGACTATTATTGTGTTGTTCATTAAAGAAATTATCAGATTGCATGGAGTTCCACGGTTAATGGTTTTAAACCGTGAGCTCTTTAGGTTCCAAGGAACTCGATTACATTAAAGTACAACATACCATCTGCAAACTGATGGTCAGACAAAGGTGATTAATAGATGTGTAAAAACTTACTTATGTTGTTTTGTTTGTGAGAATCCATACAAATGGAGCCAATGGTTGTTTTGGGCCACGTACTGGTACAATATCACCTATCATGTATCTACTGGAATAACACTATTTCATAATGTGTATGGAAGAGATCCACCCATCTTGGTATACGTTGGGGGTCAAATCATAAAAATTGATGACTTAGAAAAGTATTTGCAGGACTGAGATGCCATTCTGAGGGAGTTGAAGTACCATGGAAACAATGCTTAAGCAAAAATGAAAGAAGCAACTGATAAACATAGGCGATAACTGCAATTTGAAGTGGCAGATTAAGTTGTATTTTAGACTTTGACCTTATCGGATGCACTCTTTATCTAAAAAACTGAATGAAAAGCTCTCTCCAAAATTTTTTGGGTCATTTTGTGTACTAGAAAAGGTAGGATAGGTAGCATATTAGTTGGAACTTCCAACAACTTCCTCCATTCACCCGATATTTCACATTTCGCATTTGAAAAAAGCTTTAGCAACACTACAACAGATAAGGTTATTTGCGACGAAACTAAATGTCGCAAAACATTAAAAAATCATTGTCAATTTTAATTTGTGATGAAAAATAATCATTGCCACAATCTTCACTGAATCTTGGTAGAAAAATAACATCCGTGATGTTTTCATGAAATCGTCGTAAAAATGATTTTCGACACAAAAAATTTGTCGATAAAAAATATAACCTATGAGAACATAGAACGAGTTTGTGATGTTTTCGCTTCATATTAAAAGGTTTTCTACTAAACTGTAGTCGCAGATAATTAATTTTAGTGACAATTTCCTTTTTGTAGCAGAATAGATTTAGCGACTAATTATTTGTTGTAGGTAAATGTCTTTAGAGACATTCCTGCAAACGTAGCTAACAACCTTTTGTGACGATTTCTTTTTGGTAGCTAATAGTTTTTAGTGACAATTATATTTTTGTAGCAGAATAGTTTTAGCTACTAATTTTTTATTGTAGGTAAATGTTTTTAGAGACATTATTGTAAACATAGGTAATAACTTTTGGTGACGATTTTGTTTTGTTAGCTAATATTAATTAGTGACAAAATTTTATTTCAAAGTTAAATATTATTATAATTTTTTAAAACAAATCTATTTTAATTTATTACAATTTTTAAGACAGTTTGAAATATAAAAATGATTCATTTTATAGTTAATGTTGGTGACATATTTTTTAGATAATAACAAATTCAAATAAAATAAATATATAAAATGGAAGGCATTTTATATAAAAAATATTTACATATCATTTAGAAACTAAGAGTCTTCATCTGAGTCACTATCACTAACATTTGCAGAATATAGTAATTGTTTAACCATCTTTTTAACCTTGTTCCCTCATTTAATATTACAATCTAACTTAGTCTTTAGTAGTCGGTTCTCCTCCTGAAGTGCCGTCACATATGCTGGTCGTGATGAAGATGCACCAATAGGTTTAGGGCCATACCCAAGACCTTTAATATAGCCCGATTTTGTACTAAAGACATTGCTGCAAATGTCATCAATATTGGGCTGATTACACTCAGATAGTGACGCCTGCAAGAACTGCTGCATCTTGTCCTACAATTTAAAGTACAAAATCGAGTTAACTAAAAAATTATTACTTACTATTACATAGAAAAATAAATTGGAATATTAATTTGTTTGTACTTACATAATTACTTTGTGTCTCTTCAGAAGTCCAACCTTGACCTTCTTTATAGTATATGTGCTTGTATAGTGTGATCCTTTCACACTTTTGTCCTTGGAGTTGTGTTTGGCTCTATTATATAAATTTAAAACTTATAACCAATTATAATTTAGTGTATTAAGAAATAGAATAATAAATTGAAAACGTTACACTTACAAGTTCTTATCAGATGGCAACAAATGATCTGGAGCTGGTGTTATAAGGAGTCTTCATTTTTGCTCTGTTCACCTTGGCTTTCTCACACTTTTCCTAAATTAAGAGAAGTAGTCATAAAATGTATAAACAAAATTAATGGTAGGAAAATATGAAGAGAAAAAAATAAACTTGAACCTTCATTGAGACCCAATAATCACACATTTGACTCCAATTTTCTGGATTCACCCATTCCAGAATATGTCTTCTTGCCACATCATCGGAAGGGAAAGACTGGTAATATTTATAAAGTCTATATCGATGATCCTTCACCCTTTGTTTCAATAATGAACTAACATGCTTGAAACTCAGGGGTGTCGATATCAACGATATTGAGCTTCATCTGTGAAGAAGACGTATAGGTTAAATTATTATTTTTCTTAAGTAAAATCGCAATATATATAATTAAATAAATTGAAATATTACCGAAACTTTGTCCAAAGAATTTTGGAGCAAGTTGTCTTCCTTCAACTACCTAACATGCTAAAGACAAGACAACTCATTCCTTACAACGACGCCCATCTCACTAGTAAATTTTGAAGATTGGATCTTATCTAGTGGGCGACGTTGGTATTTATTGCATCATTCATTCGTTACAACTCAGCTCCTTTTGTCTTAACTCTACCTCGTTTTCTAATACCTGTATTGGAATCTGAAAACAAAAATTTTATAATAAGAAAAACACAGTAAGCATGTAATGAGTAATTTCAACATTGTTGTAAATATGTTTAGTTAACAATAACAAACTTAAATATCTCTAATGACTAACAGATGATATTAGTGAAGGTTGCTGCTGACTTTCTTTATTTGATGAATCAATTTTTAGTTATTCTATAGGAGGAACTTCTTTGCTCGTTACTACTCTCTTTCCTTTGTCTACTAGGTGTCATTATAATGAACATGTTTAAAATGAAAAATGAATAATTGTTATAATCTTAACTCAAACATCAATTTTTTACATGAATACTAGGAGATCAGTAGTCAAATACTAAACATTTGGCATAACATTCCGCAAAAACATAAGTCAAACATTAAAAATATGCATCTAGTCATCGTTAATTAACATAAGTAAAACATCAATAACATAAGATAATTATGAATATAACATTTCAAAAAATACATAAAATTTATTTACATTTAATCATCATGATCAAAATTTTGAAAATCATCATCATTAAGTACATCATCGTTGGATTCTTCATCACTAATATATTTGAGCAAAGTATCGTCATTTTCCCTTAAGTCATCCTGAGTATAGTCTTCTTTTGTTTGTAAGATAAAATAAGCTCAGACTTCATCTAGTTAAACTATGTTAGGCTCGACGTCTCTTTTATAGAATGGTGATATATCTGCATCTTCTACAAGAATGCCTTCGTTATTGAACTGCAATCCAATATCTAGATATATTTCATCTGGATCCTCATCCAATTGACCAATATCCATTTCATAAAAATCAAAGACATTCTTTTGTTGAAACTGTTGAACAACCTTCCAGTTGCTACCTAATACAGTATCGTTGATGTAGAAAACTTGTTTCGCTTGACTCGCAAGGACAAACGGATCATTATCATACCATATCTTACTAACATTTATGATAGTAATGTGCCCATTCACTCTCATGTCAATTAGATGAAACCATTTGCATTTAAGTACAACATCCTTCTTATCCTTGATTAGTGCAACTCTATTATTTCAAAGACGACACCGTAGAAGTCAATTATTTCATCATCATTATCCTTTAATGAAAACCCCACTATTTTGACTTCTAACTCGATTATCTCGATCTTGTATGTGAAATCTCACCCCATTTACAATGCAACCTATTTATTTCTTTCCAATAATATGAAGCCCACATGCCAAACTATATAATGTTGTTGTCGCTTCCTGCAGGTTACGGTTATATAACCGTATCATCTGTACAACAAATTTAAAATAAATATGAGGATGAGACACATAATATGTAATCAATATGAAACTTACTCGATTTCTAAACCATGATACAAACTTCTACCTATGTCTTTCTTCAACATTAATAATCCCTTTGCTATGAAATTATGTCTTTGTGCTCTCTATTACAAAAAAGACAATGATAGTAAGATCTCAGAGTGAATAAAGAAAATTGTAATATGATTGTTTAAATGAAAAGAAATATACGTACTCCATGTACGTACTTTCTTGTAATTGTTTAAAATATACCAATGGGTGATTTTGAATTCATCCTTAGTTAACTCCACATATTTACCCACACCAAGTAGCCAAACTTTTTGAGAGAAAATAAGCAACCCACCATCAGCATGAAAGTCAAAGTTACATTCTGGTCTATTAAATCTTATCTCCACATCAGTTAAGTACATTGAACAAAAGGTCAAGCATTCATTTGCTATATAAGCCTCTATAATAGACCCCTTTAGTCGAGCTCTATTACATACATAATGGTTAAGAGAGCATAAAAATGTAAACATAAATAGTTATAAACTTAGTAATTGTTACAAACAAATAATATAAAATATACTTGTTGAATTTAATTTGAATTACCTTTCAATCAGAAACTTTCATCGAAATTGAGCTGGTCCATAAAGTTTTGCTTCATATGATAAGTGAATTGCTAAATAAATTGTAACATCAAAAAACAATGGGGGGAATAATAGTTCAAGCTTATATATAATCAATACTATGTTTTTTCCTAATTTATCAAGCTTTTCAACTTTAAGTGTCTTACAATATAATTGCTTAAAAAACTCTCCCATTTGACCTAAAGTAATAAATACATGCTTCGGCAAACACCCACATATTCCAACAGGAAGTAGTCATTGTAAAAATACATGACAATAATGACTTTTCAACCTTGACACTTTTTCCTCTTTAACATTCACACAACGAACTACATTAGATGTATACCCATTAGGAAATTTGACTGATTGAAGGAACTGATAGAATGATTATTTCTCACTTTTTGACATGTAAGTAGGGAGAATAAAGTATGAGCCATCATCTCTTCTTTTCAAATGCAAATCGTTTCAAATATTCATGCCTTCCAAGTCTAGTTTGGCCTTAACTGTATCTTTGGATTTCCCATCAATTCCTATGACAGTCTCTAAAATGGACTCACAAATGCTTTTCTCAATATGTATGAAATCAAGATTGTGCCTCAATAGTAATTCCTTCTAATATGGTAAGTTGAAAAATATGCTTTTTTTCCAATTCAATTCGATATCATTTCTCTTACGCTTTCTATTACTTGGGTGTTTGCCAAGTATAATGTCACGTAAATGTGACAATTGGTAAACAATGTCATCACAAGAAATCAACATCAAAGCTTCACCCAACTCAACTGTGCCATTAAACTGTTTACTTCTTCGCCATCTATGCCCATGTTTGAAATAACGACAATGACCCATATAACATATTTTACTTCGTATCCTTTTTAAATATGTTTGATAATTACAGATAAGACAAACTATATACCCTTTAGTGCTCTACCCGGACAAATTCTCATAAGCTGGGAAATCATTTATAGTCCATAAAACAGCAGCATGCATTCTAAATGTGTTGCCTTCAACATCAAAATTTTGTAATCCAAATTCCAATAGATCACTTAAGTCATCAATTAATAGTTGCAAGTAAACATTGATGCCCTTACCAAGACTAGTAGGTCCTGTAATAAGCAAAGACAACAACATAAAAGGCTCCTTCATACACTTCCATGGAGGTAAAATGTATGGGACTAGAATCATCGGTCAAATGCTATACGAATTACTCATATTGACGAAAGGATTAAATCCATCTGAGGCCAATCCAAGTCGATCATTATGACAATCTTGTCCAAACCATGGAAACTTTCTATCAAGCTCTTTATATGCCATTGAGTTTGCTGGATGACGCATAATGTTATCATCAATGCATTTCTCTTTATGCCAGTTCATAACTATGGCTATTTTTATTGACATAAAAAGTCTTTGTAATTGTGGTTTAATAGGAAAGTATCGAAGGATTTTCATCAGCATCTTTTTCCCTCTCTCATCATCCACCCACCACCTTGAGGTACCACAAATAGGACACTCTTGAAGTTCTTTACTTTCCTTCCAATAAAGAACACAATCATACTTACAAACATGAATTGAAATATATCCTAATCCAAGGGCCCTTAACAGCTTCTTCGCATCATAGTAAAATTTTGGCAAGTTATGTCCGATAGGTAATGCATCGTTTAGTAAGTCAATTAACATGTCAAAGGACTTGTTACTCCATTTATTATAAACCTTCAAATGTAACAACTTCACAACAAATGATAGTTGAGAAAAATTAGAGCACCTCGGTTATAATTGTTCTAGAGCAACTTTCAATAACTTCCTAAAATTATCTTCTGTAATACTACCAATTATGTTAGGCATTCTTGTTTCATTCATAATCTCCATATAATTCTGACAATCATCTAACATCTCATCAATCTCATAATCACCATCATCATTCACATCACAATCATCAACATCATTATTGGAACTATCATCACAAGATGTACTGCCACTTCTACTATAACTTGCTTCTTTACATTCACCATGATAAAGCCATAGAGTATAGAATTTGCCTATGCCTAGGATGATCAAATGATTATATACCAAATCTTAACTTTGGATCTTAACTTTGGAAGTTGACATTTAAGCAATCGATGCATAGACAACGAACATTACATTCTTCATCTATTTGATCTTTTACAAATTGCATAAAACTCTTAACTCCTTCTATATATTCAGTTGACCATTTTTGACGAGACATCCAACTCTTATACATTTAGCTATATAATGAAAAAAGATAACAGAGTTATAACATGCATTTTTCATTTTATATTACGTTAAAAAACCTATGTTTAATATTATATGCAGTCAACAACGCTGTATCAGTTCATATGCACCAGTTAAGTAAAAAATATACAACAAAAAGAAACGAAAACTGATATATAAAACAATAATGATTACTACTAATTTGCATACCCGAAGATGTCACACGAGTTCTGCAGTTTTGACTCCAATCAAATAGAGGAACACAAAATCTGCAAATAAACCCTATACGCCATTACTAACTAAATATAAAATATCTTCTTGATGGTATTATAAAATCATAATTAAAGCACAACAAAGGATGCTGAACACATGAAAAGAAATTAATTATAACACATTAATTAGTTTTTATACTTTCTCCACTTTCACTAATTCCTATACTTTCTCTACTTTTAAATCAAATTCAAAGTTAACACACTTTAGGCATTTTTTAGTTCTTAATGCAAAGAAAATTCATCTTGGAAGTAAGTATACACACTAAAAGAGTATGCAACATCTTTATCATTAGTATAGGCTCCTTAATCATCAAAACAGTACGAAACAAGCTCATAATCATTATAGACCATATTTATATTATAAAAGTATGTCATTTTATAATTCATATCCTAGGACTTATAGTCATATAATGAGAGTTTTATAACCCCCCATATATCTAAAAGAGAGCTCTCATTTACCAATACACCCAAAAAATACCTAAAAATTCATATTCTCTATATTCTCAGAGGTCTCTCATATGAACCATATAACTTTAAATTTTTTCAAGTGAGTGAACTTTTCAAAGCAATGCTTATTAAATAGAACCAAAAAAGTATCGATATATATCTAATAACTAATAAATTATATCAAGAAATCATACAAGTTGTGTGAGAAAAAATAAAGACTAATTTAAGATCATCACAATTATGATGCACTGTGAAAAAAATAAAAACTAATTAAACTTTTTTAATGTTTCATACAACTGTCCAAAGATTCATAATCTACTGATTATTTTACAGTGAACAATTAGCTAGTAATTAATAATACATCAGCTATCAATTAACAAACGTCTCAAGTCTTCTTCAAGCATAACAATACATCAGCTACCAATCAACAAAAGTCTCAACAATACATCAACTACTAGAGGACTTTCATCGAACACCTTATAAGCATAACCTAACTAAAGTCTTCTTCAAGAATTCATCGTCTCTGTTGCCTTTCTTCACCATCATTAACACATTGAAACAAGTCAACAACTAATCCAAGCAAGCAACTTAACAGATGTAAAATAAACCTAAAACAAATCCAAGAAGTTCTTACTAGGTTGAGTAGTACTGTAGGGAGACGACAGAGGAAAATATCGTGTTAACAGAGAAACCCACATAAAAGATACTGACGAAGAAAGCAAAAATGGCAAAAAATTAAGTCGGGAGAGAGGAGGAAGAAACAAGTGAGGAGGTGGGATGGGGGGATTTGGGTTAAATTTTTCAGATGCTGGGATGACATTGTTTGTCGTTAAACAAATGATGTCGTCTCACTTAAAATTTTTTTGCAGTGATTACATTTGGAGATGAAATTCATATTCATCGTGAAATACCGAACATTATCCTACCATATGATAGATTCGTCGCCAATAAAAGAAAAACGACTGGCATCGAATATATATTTCGTCGTCAAATGTTAAAAGATTGCTAAAAAAAGAGAATAGCGTCACAAAATGTAAAACATTTTCCTACCAAATTAAGAAATCATCGCCAATACTAAGTACCTTTTCTGACGATTAGACCTTTTGTCGCCAATGACTCATATTTCGCTACCAATTACACAAAACATTGTAAAAACCTAAGCATTTTCCTTCTTAATTTTCTGTTTTGATTAACATATATGAGTTTTTCCTATTACCAATAACAAAATGAAAAACTTGTCTTTTACAGTTACGTATGGAGTTCTTCTTAATTTTTGGGAATTACTAATTTATATTTTTAATTTGGTGGATAAACAAAATAAAATAGGGAAATTTAAAAAATTTATCTGATTTTTATTATTAGCTAAATTAATAAGGATTGCAAACCACATTTCATTTAAACCAATTCATCACTATCATTACAACATATAGCCTTTAGCCGTTAATCTACCATTAACCTTATTATTTATATAAAAAGATACATTTAATTTAAATGTATCTTTTCAGTTTTTGTGATGAAGTAATCTTCTCAATTGTACATGCAACTGTTCTTCATTTGCTTAATTTTTAGAATGACTAATATTTAAATATAATTGGTTAGAAAAAGTTTTCTAATTATATTACAATATCTTGTTAAATTATCATAATTTAGTTTTTCTAAAATACAAAAGTTAAATTGTATAATTTTTTGAAAAACATTTTTTGAAATTATAATAATGAAATTCTATAATTTTCTTAAATATGATTTTTGAAATTATCACATGTAATTTTTGGACTCCAGACGAAAGAGATATGGCCTTTATACGATAATGTCACAGGTGCTGGTAGAGGCTACAGTGCCATTCCTGACAGAAATTATGCCCTGATTTTAATGATTAAACTGAATTGATGTACGCCGAATCAGACAAAGTTGTTTTTATAAAAGTTGTAGTTTATCCTCTTAACTTTCCAATGGTATAAGGTTTGAAATTTTTGGACATTATACTTGAGAGATATGATTTTTAAAATTTGAGTGACACAGTAGGAGTGCACGATCGTAGGAGTGCATGATATAAGGAAAATGACTGACGACAGATATATATTTCGTTTCCAAATGTTAAAAGATTGCTACTATTACAGAATAGTGTTGCAAAACGTAAAACATTTTGCTACCAAATTGAGAAATCATCGCCAATATTATGTACCTTTTGCGATGATCAGAACTTTCGTCACCAATGACTCCTATTTCGCTACCAATTATACAAAACATCGCAAAAACCCAAGCATTTTCCTTCTTAATTATCTCTTTTGGTTAACATATATGAGTTTTTCCTATTAACAATAACAAAATGAAAATTTTGTCTTTTACACTTATATATGGATTTCTTATTTTTGATTTGCTTAATTTTTGGGAGTTACTAATCTATAATTTTAATTTGGTGGATAAACAAAATAAAATAGGGAAATAAATTCAATTTTAAATTTAAATTATGTTTTATTTGGAATAGGAAAATAAATTTATTAAAAATTATTTATGAACCTACGGGCTTTGGCGACGAACCATGTATTAGTCGCTACATCTAATGTTTGTCAACCAAATACAATAGACTACTTCCAAACACTACAATAAACAATAAACGACATCGTTTACCTAAATAAGAAAAACAATGTCGTTTTGTATTAGGTTTTCAAAGACAAAACCATAAACGGCTACTCCATTCTCTTTCAAGCAGTCAACATTTCTCCAAATCCTCTCTTCTACTTCTTCATCAGTATTGTGGTCATCACTATCGTAGAACCATCTTCTACTGAATCGGTATTATTCTTTTCTTCTATTTTTATTAACGAAGTTGTGCTAAGTTTAACTTATACCTTTAGGTCTTTATTGTGAGTTCTTATTTATACATTTGATGTATGAACTGTGTTTATGGTTGTGTTTTAAAGATGATTTAATGTCTATCTTTGTTATTTGTTTATGTCTGTCTACCTTTGTTATTTGTTATGGTTATGTTTTATTTGTTATATCTTTGTTGATAATACTATATTTCTGTAAATTAAGAGCATAGTCGTGTCTATTTTACTTTAAATTATCAATTTTGCTTATGATATAAATTACACAATAGATTTTTGAAATTTTAATAAGGGTAACTTTCATATCATTTGAAGATGTATAAGTGATAAACTGGACTACATTTACTTATCATTGAAATTGGAGTTGAACATATCATCATTTAATTCTAAATCGACATTTACAGATTAATCAAGGAATGTGGATATGAAGACTAGTTCCGGATGGCTCTAATTCATTTCGTTGGGAGGAATGTGGCAAAATTATCCCTATTAAAATAATAAACAATGCAGAAAAAATCTCCACTTCATCCACTAATCATCGTTTGCTTCCATGGCCGATCTGCAGTTTCAAGGTGTTTAGTATCATTCGAACAACGTCACTTTCCTTATTATGTACATCTTATTTCCTTTTATAAAGCTATTATATATATTCAAATTTGATGGTATATACTACATACTGTTTTAAGTTTTCTTGAGTCTCGAAGACGACATGTTTGCCCATGGATGAGGGAGCGATGTCACAACAGTCGGTATAAGATTAAAGAATTCAGTTGTTTTGAAAAATTCGTCAATTCTACAGACTTCGTCTGCTTATTCATGTATGCATGTCACTCCAATCTCGGTTCATTTAACGGTTTACTAATCTGACAATATCTAAGTTCTATACTGATTGTGTTTTAGGTAAACCGTTTCGTACTGCTAGTTCATTTGGCGAACTTGTCTTCCATACTAAATCTAGTGACTCATTCACTGTATCCTCTACAAGTTTAGTTATAGCGGAAAAGCTGTTGCAAGTGGGTATGAAAAACCCTACACCTGAGGGAAGCACTATTACTGTTTCAATTTGTGCCTTCGAACGTGCAAAGACCTTTTTTGGGAATCCAGACATCGGGGACTCATTTACCTTTACTGACTCTTATGTCACTTGGAATCTAAATAAATAATTATATCATTGTCATTTATCGATGTAATCAACGAGACTCAGCTTTAAAGTTGATTTATTGTTGTATCTGTAAGAATTTGTCAAATAACCTAGTCAGGAGTCAAGCTGCGTAATATTGAACGTGGACTATTATTGTTCTTGTTCTTGAAGTAAATCACACGTTAATATAGAAATTACTTATAATAAATTAAATACACAAGAAGGGGGGTTGAATTGTGTATTCTTTTCGCAAATGCCAATTCTTTGTATTTCTAATAAGAACTTCTCTAACTTGTTAAAAGAATATCACTAATAAAAATTGTTATGAGTTAAATCGCAAATAACTTCTATATACTTGTTTAAGAAGAAAATAGAATAAGATGAGAGATAGAGAGTAGACACAACGATTTTATACTGATTCACCCCAAACCGTGGGCTACGTCCAGTCCTCAGATTCCTTCTGAGTATTCACTATACTTCAACAAATGTACAAGTATTCTTTCTCCTACTCGAGCCTCTTCAGGTCTCGTACACCAAGTATTCTTTTCCGGCTATCTTAGCCTCTTCAGGCTCTCAACCTTTTCTTTCTCTTACTAGAAACATATCATGAGCTACTGTTACAGTAATTTAGCTCTACAGTATCACTCTACAGTATTGTTACGTATACACTTGAAAGGTCAAAAGTTGTAGAATCAAAGATCTCTCTAAAAATTATTTAGTCTTCGACTGCGGCCAGTATTTATAGTCTAAGTCTCCAACAGTTTCTTTGAATCTTGATAACCGCTTCTTGATTCTTGATAATTGCTTCTTGGTTCTTGAAAACTACTATTGAGTTGAGTTCTGTAACTAACTCCAACTAATTGCTCGACGTACTCGCGTATCTTCTGCTTTGTATCGTCTGCGTTTTCTTCTGTGTTTTGCTTCTTTTGTGTTTCACTTCTTCTATGTTTTGTTTCTTCTGTGTTTCACTTCTTCTGTGTTTTGCTTCTTCTGTGTTCTACTTCTTCTGTGTTTCGCTTCTTTTGTGTTTTACTTCTTCTGTGTTCTACTTCTTCTGTATTCAACTTCTTCTGTGTTTCACTTATTCTGTCTTTTACTTCTTCTGTGTTCTATTTCTTCTGTATTTCACTTCCTCTGTGTTTCACTTCTTCTGTGTTTTGACTTCTTCTGTGTTTTGCTTCGTCTGTGTTTTTCTTCTGCACACTTAACATACTCAGCAAACTAGTTCATTTATTTCTAACTTTATTATTATTTGATTGTCATCCAAATTAATTATCGTAAAATCCTCCTGACTTAACATTTCTATGATGACTGTATGAATTGTCAAACTTCTAATTCAAAGTTCGTACTACTCCATATATTATATTAATAAAATTATTCAAATTTTTAATAACTAATTTTTGCAATGTTAGTAAATATTAATGATTAATTATTACTACTGTTTAACACTTAAAATTATGTTGTATTTTTTCAATAATACATTGTAAACATTCAAACAAATTTCCAATAAAACATATCTTAACTATGATAGATTATAAATATTTTAGTTTAAAAATTTTGAAAAATGTCAATCATTTGGTGACGATTTTCAGAAATCTTCACTAAAAATGGACCATTTAGTAATAATTTCTGAAAATCGTAACCAAATGTGTAACCATTTGCAACGGTTTACAAATTTTGTCACCAAATATAGACATTTTGGTGACGCTTAAAAATATCATCACTAAATGACAACTTTTAGCGACAATGTCAAAATCGTAAGCAAAAAACCAAACGTCTTTTTACTGATGATTTCGCATAATCGTTGCCCATTGTGACTCTTTGGTGACAATTTCCAGGATTAGTCACCAAATGCTTAACAAACTATGGTGACGATTTCTATAAATCGTCACGATTTTGACATTGTCGAAATCGTCACGATAATTATATTTAGTGACGAATATCTGAAATCGTTACCCATTGTGCATCATTTTGTGACAATTCTTCTCGTTCGTCACTAAATGTTCAGCATTTTGCAACGATTTCTGTTATTCGTCGAAAAATATTTTTTCTTTTGTCACGATTTTCTGTTTGGTCGCTAAATTCTTACTTTTAATGACGATTTTGTAAAATCGTTGCGAATTGTGACTTTTGGTGATGATTTTTTTAATGTCGTGAAAGAAAATGTCACTAAATGTACTATTGGTTGAAGTGAGATCGCAATCAGATAGCAGACTCTTAAGTTTGTTTAATTGGCTGGACAATTCCCATTGGAAAATTGCTCTCTCTTGATTCCGACTTCTGCCTTTTTAAATATAAAAACATGACGTCCTTGAAAGAAAGTAAGGCCAAAATAGAAGGAATCGAAGTGGTCCACCATGATGAATATACACGACTAATACTTAAATAAATATTTGATTACGTTAAACGGATCTACTCAGATAAATTATGGACCACTTTACACGACTAATACTTAGTTAAATATTTGATTACGTTAAACGGATCTACTCAGATAAATTATGGACCACTTTATATTTGAACATAAACAACTCTCTTTGCTTTGTCTGTTATGATAAATAATATTTGTATTAAAATTTGCATTGAAAGTGTTGAGTCGTTTTAGATCTTTATGTGATAAAAGCTGCAACTGGGGTTTTCTTAGAAAACATAAATTGTTGAAGAAAAAAAGTGGTCCATAGCTAAATTGGCGTCTTACTTCATAAACAAATCGTACAAGATAAGTTATCAGGTTCAAGTATGATCCCACATCATTATTTTAAGACAAATTCGATGAAATTATATATGCTATTTGTTAGAATCTGGCCTTTGAATGTTCATTATATTTATATGTCCAGTAATGTGTTGTTCTGATAGTTTTGTTGCAGAGTTCTATTCTCAAATTTGGATTTTACCGATTGATGTTAGAGATACTAGCATGCATATTTGCAATTACTAGTATTTCAATTTATCACGTCAGTAAGTAAAAGTAAAGTTTGTAAAATGTTACTGTCTCTAGCACTGTTCTTTTATACCACTTAACTATTTCTTTTATTGTTTTACTTCCAGTGAAAGTTGCACATTTCATTTATATCTGCATACATCAAAATGCAATAAAGAAAAATAAACTAAAAGAGTAAATCAATCAAAAGAAAGGCAAACAATGTAAGATATAAGATCTCTTGTTCTTTTTCTATATTAAAAGATAACATTTTTACACAAGAGAGGTGATATGCAGTCTTGTTGCTATAAGAAACAGGTAACCTAGAAATCATAATTTAGATTAAATCAACTATATAAATCTATCTTATAATTAAGTAACAAAGTGATGAGCATTTAAGAAATTATATATATTTTGAACTTTCAGGAAATGGAATCATGTTTTATTAATTAGAGAGAGTTTAAATAAATTTTTAAATATTGATTAATATTATTAGGATGGCAATTGATGAGTATCATAATTCAATTCCCTACCTCAACAATTTAGTTTTAAAGCAAAAATATAAAATACCAAAGTAAAAACTAAAAAAAACCAACATAAAATGGACATTCAATGATTAATAACAAAGTTGCTTAGGATGCATATCAAGCACATAAACCAAATACATATGCATAGTGTTTCAGACTTAAGATTACACATTCAATAATAAAGCTGGGGTTCATCCTGCAGTCAAAGGATACCGATCACATGTATATGGATCAGACACCGTAATAGGCCTTGAGAGGATCTTCCACAGTCTTGCCAGTTTCCTTAGTGCGTTGTTTTAGGTAGTCAATGAACTCATAAGGCTTAAAGGCTTCAGGATGTTGTTCATCCACAAGCTCTTTCGGCGCTTTTATTACATACCCCTCGTTTGGTAGCGAAAATACTCCAGCAGAGTACCTATTCTTGTTTCCACTCATCATAACACGATGGTAAGGACAGTATAATCTACCATTTGTCCACGCCTGCAAATTAAGCAAGCTAGTCTCATATTGTCCATTAAATTAATGTGTATAATGTGGTTATTGTCCCTTCAATAATTTTAAATGCATTTATCAATTAATTATTTAATTTTTAACATGCTAAACATTTCACTTTACTTCTTACAATTAATTTTAATAAAATTTTGAATACCTTAAATCAATTTCAAATCGTTCCAAGAATTAGTAGATAATTAAATCGTGTGTGTGTATATATGTATATATATATAATATTTATGAATTTAATATTAAACTCATTTAGAAGTATGAAATAAAAGAGCAAGGGCATAAGGACTTACGTTGAAAGCTTCTCCGAATATGACTAGATAATGGTCAGGTGAGAATTTGGCTTCAATCCATTCACCATCTTTTGTCTGCAACTCTAAACCATTAATCTGGTTTTGGGACAGTATGCTCATGATGTTCTGGTCCTTGTGAGCCTTCAGACCCCACTTCTTCTCTGTGGTCCCAGGGGCTTCATATTTGGCGAACCTAATAACGTAGTACGCTGAATTCAAGAATTCATCTACGTAGTGCTCAACTCCTAAGCTCTCCACTATCATTCTCCTTATTGTTTGATCCAATTCTGCCAGTGGCTTTGAAAATTGATGTATAGTTTTGCTGCATCAAAAATTAGATTCGGCTGTTGAGATTTCAAATATATACATACATACACACACACATAAATTTTACATTACAAATTATACAAATTTCACCATAATTGTTGATGACTTATACAAAATTAATTGAGTAAAAGAAAAATTACACGTCAACAAAGAATATTTACAATTTTCATGATAATTACCAAATTTATATCTTTCTATCTTTTTCTTTCCAAAATGTTAATAAAATTGTACAAACAATGGTGAGCAGAACATATTTTTGTGTGTTAGAATGTATAGATATATCACATCGCTAGTGGAAAAAGAACGACTTCAGGGTTACGTAAATCATTTTCCTACATCAAATTCTATTTCTGATAAAAACCATTATTGTTACTTGATGTACTAAATTAACTATCATGCTGTACTGTTTGTCTCTCTGGTGTATCACTTTTTAATGTTGCAGATTGGCAAAAGAAAAAAAGGGAATACATATAAACCTGAAGTTTGGATTTCCTTGAGGCCACATGTGTCTAGTGAATTCATCGACGTTGTCATAGAGCTGAGGATGATCAAAGCCCATGCCCTCGAACAATGGCAACAATGGAGATTGCCCAATATAGCCATGGTAAGGCTTCTCAGATACATTGAGCAATTTAGTTTCCAAAGGCAGGCCATGTAGCTCTTCCAATGCATCGTCCATTGTTTCCTGAACCTCTTTAGGAATTCCCTTGAACATCGCCATGAAGTAGCCACACTCCTCGGCGGCTTTCAGAACTTGGGATTTCACTAAATCCCACGAAGGTGTTCCTGGTACTAGGTTCGTTGAGAAATCTATAACAGAAATACTAGGAGCGGCCTTTGTCTGTGAGCCCATTTTATTTTCTGTTCTCTTTCTTATCTGATTGATAAAGTGGTTTGCAATTTGCAGTGTATAATCTAATTTTCTAGCCAATTTATACCTAAAACATGATGACTGATCACACATTTGATTTTCTTGAAAGAAACAAAGAATGAAAAAAGATATATACTAATTCATTATTTTATATGTATTCTTTCTCAATTTTCAACGAACCACAAGGAAAGCTGCATAAATATTTGGTTGATGTTTACATATGATATCAGATATCGTTATTATGTAGGAAGACTAATCATTGGTGAAGAAAATAGTTTTATCATATATTTTGAGATCCAATCATTGGTCCTAAAAAATTGATCGCAATTTGTTAAGATATGGTTATTTTATCCGAACTGTAAAATGGAAGAATAATTTAAAGTTTGTTTGGTACTAATAAGATACCAATGATCAATATCCCCCCTGCCCTGATGCGTTTATGAGTCTTCGACTCAATCGAAAATGACGTACGTATTGATTTTTTAGATTTACTTCCTAAAGAAAAGTTTGGCAAATCTCTAATGCCTGTTTATCCCTTGACATTTTCAAAATGGAGCTAGCTCACTTCATCAAATAAATCCAACGGATGTGTATATATAGATATTATTTTTATTTTAAATTTATTTATTTATTTTTAATTATTTTCCTAACTTTAAAATTAAAATTTTCCTTAAAACCTAACCCGGTTGAATCCCTAATTTTATCTTAATTTTCATCTATATTCAACTCTACTAGATTCTTCCTTGCTGTCTAACTGTCCAGTATAGATGGGATTATTATTTCTTTTTTCAGTCTTCAGGGTTAGATTCCTACTTTGCGTCTTCTATAAGATCTGTCGAGGTTAAGCCCTTAACGGACCGCACTATAATTAAGTTAACATGAAGTGATTGACCAGGCCTACTTTCTGAAGTCAGTGCTATACTAACTCTTCTAAAACGCAATGTAATGAATGCAGAAGACTGGACACACAACACATGGACTCTAACTATTATGCAAGTAATAGATGAGGACACATGTCTGCAATTATTGATCCAGAGAGACTTTCCATGATCTATCGACTTCTCTCTATTGTACTTTGAGGTAGTAACCATTCCAAGGGAACCAAAGCGGTGGTGTCTTATGGACTAACTCGTACACATAGAGGACTTCACCAAATGATGTTTGCAGATAAGGATTATGAACGTGCTCCTAGGCTTGAAGTTCTCTACCACTTTAACCATATCATATTATCGTCTATAGTCGGTTGTTAGAGAGTAAGATAGAATATAATAGAGTTGAATATAGATGAAAATTAGGCAAAATTAAGGATTCAATCAGGCTTATGTGACATGTCCAAGTGGCCTAACTTAATAGAGATGTAACGTTTATTTGATGGAGTTAGCATTTTTGGAGTAAATTGCTCTATTTTAAAAATGTTAGAGGGTAAAGTGGTACTAAAGGTAATAATAGGAATCATCTTAGACTTTTTATCAAACACTGGGGATAATTTGGACCTTCCCCATGTTTATCCTTACTCTTGTATAATGATGTCATTTGGATCTCACTAATGAAATATGATATTATTAAACAAAAAAGTATCATATAATCTTTCCAAACCCAACAAAATATCTAGCTCTACCATTAATGATAAAAAATAAAAGAGGAAAACAACAAAGTAAATGATCTTTCAAATTTATGTTGTAGGTCATCAAGAATTGTCGATTATATCCATTTTCTCAATCTTTTATTTTAAATTTAATTTGAAAGGAACGTTCAAACCTTGTCCTTCTATATGGTAAGGTACGTAGGCTACATAACAATGCAATTAGTAGCCAACGACAAGAATTGTTGGCATGTAGTCTTTCTTAATCTTATCTTACACGTAGTTTTCTCAATAGAAAATTAATTAGCAAGGAAACAAAAAAATAGTGTAATTAATGGAATTGTAATTGACCAAAATTTATGTTTATCATCCATGATAATGTAGCAGCATTAAGATGTTGAATTGCTGATATGATTAACAATATTAGAATGATTACAATATGATGGATGGAATGTTCACTTTTTTCAAGAAAATTTGACATTTAATAGGTGATATGATTATTAGAGTTATTTTGGAATTTTACCTAATAAAATAATGCTTAAAAAGTTAACTAAAACTCATATTTATCTCATTCCTAAAGATTCGAATGCAAGTTTCTTATATAACTTCATATTTATTTTATTTTTCCATTTTATATGCAAAATAATCTCAAAAATGATAACTAAGAGGCTTAAGGAGCTTCTGAAGTCCATTATTAGCCCAACTCAAGGAACCTTTGTTCAAGGAAGGAGCATAAGAAATAAATTAATAGATCAAGAATTATTCAAAAGATATAACAGTAAAATACTTGCTTTCAAAAGTTTCCTTTCAAATGCTTAGGAATTTTAATTTCACATAAGAGAATTTCCTATAAAGATTATCAGCCCTTATTGGATTCCATTAAGAAAAGGATTGGCCATTAGAATAACAAATTCCTCTCTTATGTATATAAGCTTCAACCAATCTTAGATGTTATAAATAATCTCTACATCCATTGAAGTTGTTATTTATAATTGCCTGAAAATATGATTAAGGAACTTGATAGAATTATGAATAACTTTTTATGATTAGGTAAAACAGAATATGCTTTAAATGCTAATCAAATAGTTGGAAGTTTGTTTACTAATAGAGTGTGGTGGTTTGGAATTTAGTTTGGTAAGAATAACTAATAAGATGTTCATAACCAAAAGGATGTGGAAATTATTTACAAACATTAAATCAATATAGGTTAGAAGGACGCACTCTTATATATTAAAGGAACAAAAGTTATGGAGCATAAAAGCCAAACCAAGCAACTCTTGGACCCTTAAATTAATTTTTGAAAAGGAGAGATGTTATAGCCTAAAAGATGAAAGTCATGATAGGAAATGGGATGAAAACTTGGTTTTGATTTGACAATTAGAATGATCTTGCTTTTGATAACTTAAAGCCCTATATCCCTCTATCAGCTAAGGTCGAAGAAATCATCTCTGAAGGGAAATGACATTGCATATACAGAGGCTATGATATGATCATGAATTCAATACCAGGTTAGAGAGCTTGAATTGAGGAAGAAGATAGGATCCTATATAAGAAGCATAACTCATAATGCTTCACTAATGAATCTTGTCTAACTCTTTTTAAGGTTCTAGTTATTATAGTCACTTGGTGGAGATTTGTTTGGTTTATAAATAATTCTCCTAAAGCCTCTTTAACATTATAATTGGAAATTAAGAAAAAACCACAAACCACTGACATATTAAAAGGCATTTGATTTGCTTAACTCATTATACAAGTTGTGTAATCAAACTCTAAAAACACAAGAAAATCTCCTACTAAATTACCAATATGATAAACTTTTCTAGAGTCATGCCTAGAATAAGTGCAAAATCTAGAGCTGTGGGAACAAGTGGCCACTCTTCTTACTTTAGGCTAAACAAGTAAGATTTACTTATAAGGAAGTCTTAAAAACTTTTAAATTAATACCTAGTTGTAGCATATATGCTTTATGGAAGAACAAAATAATCTTCTAGGATAAACAAATTAGTATTTAAGGTTTCTACCATAACATTGTTAAGTGGCTCAAGGAGCTTATAATTACAAAAGGAATCTTCATAAGACAAGTGTTGAACTTGCTTCGAAATGGCAAGTTCCTTAACCCTATTTTTTTCATTTGATCCCCTCAATATTTAATCAATCCTTATTCTGAATTGTTTCTTTGTTTTTATCTTTTAATTGATAGTTTCTTAGTGGATTTTCTTTTTCTAGGATCTATTTAAATTGGTAAGTTTGAAAATTGTACACTTGAATCCATAGTAATTTAGTTTTGCATTATAATTAGTATTACTAATACAGTTAGTTTCTTGGGAATTATATAGTTATAAGCTAATCTCTCAATAGAAAACCTAACATGTTTTGAAAATACAAGGAAATAACAAATGTTTAATGCTAACTATTAAAAAAAGAAACAAAAGTATGCAAACAGACTCTATAACATGTAAACTAAAGAGGACAAAAAATATCCCAGAACCTCTAGTACTCCATTCCAGGTGATTTCAGGTCCTTTTAAGTATTTAAGTACAACATGTTTAAATTTGAGAATAAATAAAAAGAAAAAAATTCTAGCACTTAGGTTTTGATTATATGGTTCTTACAATTTTTATAAAAAGGCATCTTCCTTAATCTAGAGAAAGAAGGAAGATTAAATACTCCAGTGATAAGCTATAAAAACATTTAAACTATTTCTTAAACTTTTTGTCAAAATTATTACTCTTATCCATTAACTAAAATGAGTAGTAATTTATTGTATGATTATAGACTTTCGTTAAAGATTTCAACATTTCTTTCTTCCTATTTTGTATATTTAATACAATTTAGAATTATCTTGAGTATTAGAATTTCATTCTTTCTCATAGAGGAACTCTAATGGATGATTGAGTTTCAATAATTGATAGTGTAGTTGAAGTTGAACTTCACAAGATCCTCTTTTCATATAAATTTTAAGAAAAAAAAAGCTAGAGAATAAGTGATTATGTGTTTCCAAGTTACATACGCATAGAGAATAAATCTCATTTATCAAGGAAATGAACGATATTTAGTTATTGATCTATAATTTTCCTTTAATAATAAGCCAAAGTATAAAGCATGCTTTTGATAATTGGTGAAAGAATTTGGCAACTTCACACTAAAAGTCTTTATGATTATGACCTTTTAAAAGTTGATGATAATACTATTGGTAAAGTGCTTTGGGGTACACAATATCCTTCTAATTTGATCATTATTTGATGGGTTAGATTGATAATTTGGACAAATATCTCTAATACTTGACAAGAATCAAGAATATTGCTTTAAACATTACTAAGAGTTGTTATATTTGAAAGCATCCATCTCGGTGTCAACTACAATACCCTTTTTATTGATCTAACTTATATGTGATTTTGTAATGTCCGTAGGGAATACAAATTATCTTATTAAAAAGGGTCCTGTTTTAATTTCCAGTAATTACTTTTATCACTCCCTTTACTTTATCTCTTTGATTCAAAATTTTCCTTAAAGATCAAGAAGTTAACAAACTAGGATTTACTACAAAGAAACTCCTTCCTTTTAAGAAATCAAAGTATACCCATTTAACCCTTAAGGACTCTTTTTCAATGAGAAGTACTCAAATTTGCTTACATTACAACATTTTGTTCATTACTTTAAATATTGAATATCTAATCCAGCCTCTTCCTTCAATGTGCAAAAATCTCTCCATTTCACCTAAGCTTTAGATGCATTCATTTTATCATTAGTCTACATTTTTGTTGCACAATTCTTCAAAATAATTTAGCAATTGATATCATACTTATATGTAAACTTCAATAGATATATAGGTCATTGATTACTCATAAAATCAATTGTAACCTGCTTATAAAGGAAAGCTATTTATTATTCCAGTTATCCAATTTCTTATCCACCATTTCCAACAAAGGATAATAGTCTCTATTAGTAAGCCAAGCAAATGATATTAGCATTCCCAAATATTTCAGAGGGAACTTCTCTACTTGGAAAATTGTGAATATGAATTATCATATAAAATGCGTATAGAACTCTTTCTAGAATTTTTTGTCAACCTTTAGTGATGTTTTATTTCTTCCAAAGCTTTAATGTAATAAGAAACAAAATCTAGATTTGCTTTACATTAAAAAAGAAATTCATTTACAAATAAAAGATTAAAAAGCTTTAATTTTTTGCATTTGGAATGGTATTTGAAATCATTGCATTTATTGATATTCCTTAATATAAGTGGTAAAAAAATTAGGATGGAAATTGATTCATATAACGGAAGAAAACAAATTTTCTTTTTGTTTTCTTTCAATGCCAAGTGTTATAGATTAATACATAAACATAATAAAACGTGAAATGTTAAATTATACCTCGTTATGAAGTTGGATCTTCTTTTCCTATATATTTTCTAAAATTGATAGATTTGTGAAAAATTAGTATGATCACACAAGTTTTTGACCCCTAATGGTATTTACATAAACATTTTACCACAACTCTATAAGTGGAATAGAGAGAGGTAAGTAAGAAGTTCTAGCTTCTGAGGGGGTCAACACCAATTTATAATAAGATTTAGACCTTTTAGTAATTAAATTGAAAGATAAACTTGATTCAATTAAAATTTAATAAAATTATAATCAATTGCCAATTGGGTCCAAATGAGATCAAATATCTAATATTAGTCCTTATTTATCAAATATCTTATTTTTTTGAAAAATTAAAATTTTTCATTAAAGAAATAGAGAAAAATACAGTGTGACTCGTGGGATAGACCCACTTGAAGATTCTAGATTGTATGAGTTATAGCAACTGGATGACAACCGACTATTACAATTAGGGTATAACGACTCTCCGCTTTCTTGACTCTTCCTTACCTTTTCGTTTTTGGAAACAGAGGCGGACCTCTGGAATATCTGGCAGTGGGTTTCCTTCCTCCGTCCTCTGATGGTTTCCTCCTCCTTTCTCTTCGTCGTAGAGCTCTCTTCCAGGTAATAGTCTCATCTTCGACTATTGTGACTCCTTTTCCCGATTAGTGCTTTCTAGGTTATTTCCCTTTCTCCTCAACTCTCATTTTATTGGAGGTTTGGAGAATCATCTCACCAAAGAAGAGACTGAAGGGAAAATCGTGTCTCAAGTAAGGTTATCCACTCCGATTTCTCCCTTCTATTATTACTTTATCTCCTATAACAATATATCCAAAACCTTTTGGCTTTATAGTAATCCTTCATGAAGCTACTATAAATGAGATAAACTGAGAAAGCCCTTTCATGTCCCTAAGGTAAGAACCAAAACCCCTATTATTTTAGTAGAATATCAAGAGTAATGAGAAGAGATATACATGATTTCTTTCTGTCCTATTCTGAACTGAAATAATTCAACTATTCATGATCACATTCTAAACTATTCTGATATGAATCCAAGCTGAATGATAGGGATTACTGGACTGATCTAGACTGAGCTAGGTTGAAAGTTTGAATGATCTTACTAAAGTAGCATGCTTTAGAATACAGTAAGGGTTATAATCTCCAAGTGAGGGCTACACCTCTACTACAGTGAAGGTTCGACTTATTAATAATTAATTGTTCCCTTATGCTTGCAATTGTGAGATCTATAAGAGAGGATATAGAAATATATTTCCCCTTAAATCTTCTATTATTCCTCTCCTTCCATACTGCTTGAGTACATGTAGCCAACGAGATCATGAATATATCCCTATCAGTTCTAGAAACATGCATAAGAGATAGGTATAGTAGAATGTCTAAGATTTTACAATAGTTAAATCCAGGAACACAAAGTCTAGAGATTATTGTCCACAATCCTTTAGTGAATACACACTCAAAGAAGAGGTGTTCACTAGTTTCATCCTCTAGATTGCATAGGATACAAGTCTTAGATAAGTATAAGAACTTCAGCTGATTCAATGTGCTGAGTCTGTCCAATATAGCTAACCAAAGAAGAAAGCTACTATTAGGTCTAAGAAACTTGTTCCAAATTTGGGAATACCATCTTACTCTGTTAACTGTCCCATCCCTCAGTTTCCTAGCTTCCCTTATAGATATTTCTAAAATTAGGATCCCATACCATAAATAGATACTTCTCATCTCATCTGATGTTAACAACCAAGTACCATTTTTAACTATTTCATGAAGTTTTGTTTTCTTAGGGAATCTCTCCAATAGAGATATAGCCAACGGATTTGAATTAAAGCTCCCTGCTCTGTCCAATTGTCATACCAAAAGGAAATCCTTTTACAAGTCCCTATTTGGTAAGTAATATGCTGCTGAATTGCTTCCCTCATCCTTAGGAGTTGGTTAAAGAACCAAGAGTAGCTATCTTTGATCTTTAGAGCCCAAAAACTCTTACCCTTTAATACATAGATGTGGATCCATTTAATCTACAGTGATTGTTTTTCTCCTAGGATTCTCCAAATCCTCTTGTTCATAAGTAACCCATTTTTCTTACTAATTGATTCCAGTCCTAAACCTCCTCCTTCTTTAGGTTAGCAAACAATCTTCCAATTTACTTTTGCTATTCCTTTCTCCCCATTTCATTTCCCCCATAAAAACTACTTTATAAGTTTTTCGATAAATTTAATAAGCCCTTTGGAGAGAAAGAGGTAAGAACACCATTAGATTTGCATTGACTTAATGATCGATTTCAGAAACTGGAGTTTCCCTCCATAGGATAAGGCTCTATTTGTCCATGAACCCAATATTTTCTAGTTTTTTTCAATTAGTGGTATACATTCACAGAACCTTAGCCTCCTAGATTATATAGGGATCCCTAAACAAAGAAGAGGAGGATCCTTGGCTTCCATTCCCATAGCTATAGACAAGGCATGAGCTAACTGAGATGCACTTTTGGAGAGTATGAAGTAACTCTTTTAACTGTTAATACCCACTCCCGATCACTCCTTGAAAAGGCTGAGTGTATTCATCAGAAGAAAGACTGAATGGACATTTGCCTTGCTTAAGAGGGTAATGTAATCTGCAAAACATAAGCTTGTTAAAGAGAGTTTCTTGCATTTAGCATGGTATATAAATCTGGAGTCCTTAGAAATATTATGCTTCAGCATTTGGAAGGACCTCCATACAAATTAGGAATAGATAAGGGGATAGAGGATCCCCTTGTCTCAGTTCTTTTTTTCCTTTAAAAATCTCCGAGGGGCTCCCATTTATTAGAATACCATAAATGTAACACCCCATTATCCTAGGGTACGTACCGGGACGCCCGTAGGTCATTCCGACACATAACCTAAGATAACGGAGCGTTACGTGTAATCTCTACAAACTCCACATGGCATGATGTTACACGTTGCTTAAATGATCTATTCACCCAAAGGTGTTAGTGTCATGAGGGTTAATGATTTGTATTCTGATCACTTTTGTATGGGGGTCTAATTGCATATATTATGTATTCAGCCCAAAGGTGTTTCATAATATATGTGATCAGATTCTCGATATAGATAATGCTTTAATGCTTTAAGTATCATTGTTGTCCTGCATTTTTACTGATCTGTACATTGTCTTTTCTATTCTAAAGTTACCTTTTCTGTGAACAACAATGCTGTCATGGTTGAAACCTTAATTGGTTTCAATTTCAAGAAGTGGAAGAAGGATGTTAAATTTGCCCTGAAGTTGGCTTACGTCAACATGGTTATGCACATCAAGAGGCCTTCTCCACTTACTGTTACCAGCTCGAAAGCTGATAAAGCAGCAATGACAGTTTGGTAGTGGTCAAATAGGATTTGCTATTTGACCATCAAGAGGTCGATTCCAGATTATCTGCTCAGTAGATTGGCAGGTACGATCATAGCAAGGGAGTTCATGGATAGCATTTCCCAGAGGTACAAGGTGTCTTCTTATGCAGAGCAGAGAGTTTTAATTAAAGAACTATTCTCCATGAGGTATATAGGAGAAGGAGGCGTTCGAGAGTATATCATTAGGATGGTTCACCTTCAGAGCAGGCTGAAGGCACTAGATATACCGATTGCTGACACACTCATATTGCATTAAGCACTAAATACTCTCCCTCGAGAGTTTGAGATGTTGGCTACCTCCTACATTTCACAAGATGAGAATTGGGACATTAATACCTTGATTTCCCGGTGTGTTGCGGCTAAGGAAAAGATTAAAAGTTCTCATCATACAGCCATGTTTACAGTTGCTAGAGGTAAGGGGAAGGCTAAACTCCAACAGCCCAAAAGTAAGGGTAAGAAACCGAAACCCTCTCCGTAGATTCAGACCGGACAGTCTAGTATTGCTAAACTCCCATATGACATAAAGGGTATGACGTTCTTTTTCTACAAGAAAAAGGGGTATAGAAAGGACGATTGCCCGAAGTACAAGCTATAGAAGATTAAGCAGGAGCTTTCAGGTAACTCCTCGACCTATATGATTCATGAATCCAATGTAGCAATAACCACATCAAGTTCTTAGTGGTTAGATAGTGTTGCTTCTAATCATATTGCTTCTACAATACAGGAGTTCAGATTTAGGAGAAGGCCGACTAAAGGACAGGAGAGACTGATGATTGACAACAATGAAGAGGTGGATGTTTTTTTGCAGAAGATGTAGGTTAAAACCTCAATACGAGGTTTTTATTAGTTTTACAAGACACAATTTATATACCGTCTTTTCGACGAAACTTGATCTTTGTATCAATTTTAGATAGAGAGGCCTATCGTTTTGTATTTGATACTTCAGTTGTAAATATTTCTATCAATACAACACATATCAGAACTGCTTTCTTATCTTACGGATTATATAGAATATGTCTTACTCCTAACAAAATGTATGCTTCTTTTTATGTTGCTGAACCTGTTACTCTAAGAGAGCCTTCATAAAGGAAACATCATACATGTTGTAGCATAAATGTCCTGGTCACATTTCTAGAGAGAGGGTTGAGAGATTGATAAAGGATAACATTTTCCCAACTTTGGACTTCAGTAATCTGGAAACATGTATCGATTGTTGTAGGGGTAAGTTGACCAAATAAAGAAAAATGGGTTAACTTGTGCTTTTGGTTTATTGGACCTCATATAGACAGATGTTAGTGGTCTCTATACATTCACGTTATGCAATGCTAGATATTTCCTAGACATTTATAGATGATTATTCCTATTATGGCTATGTATTCTTACTTAAAGAGAAGTATGAAGTTCCTGATAAGTTCAAGATCTTTAATATTGAAGTTGAGAACCAATTGGAAAAATTAATAAAGATAGTTAGATCTGACAAGGGAGGGGAATACTATGGCAGACATAGGATTGTAGGAAAAGAAAAAGGTTTGTTTGTTAGGTATTTGGAATCAGTTGAAATAGTAAATCAATTCACTATGCCAGGTAATCCTGAGCAAAATGGTGTGACCGAAAGGCACAATCGCACCCTAAAGGACATGATGAGGTCAATACAGAATAGGACTAACTTACCCGAATATCTTTGGGGTGAAGCCATCAAGACAACATTGTATATCTTGAATAGAGTCCCAAGTAAGTCAGTATCAAAGACGCCTTTTGAACTTTGGGTTGGAAGCAAGCCAAGCCTTGCACACATTCGTGTGTGGGGCTGTCCTGCTGAGGTAAGGTTATATAATCCTTATGAGAGAAAATTATATCCTCATTCCACTCGTTGCTAGTTGGTAGGTTATCCCGACTATTCTAGGGGTTACAGATCTTATTGTAGAGAAGGAAGGGTCAGAATAGTGGAATCTCAGAGGACTAAGTTTCCGGAATATGATGTCCATGATAAGGGAGAATCTTCACATTCTCCAGGAGATAGCAAGACGGATACTACAATTATTATGTATCCACCTTTCAAACAGTCAGGTCCACTGGATGAAGGTCCGAGTACCATGCCTATGTAGGTGCATAAACCTATAACTATTCAAGAAGAGGTTTATGAAGTACAATAACCTATGCAGTTGTGCAGATCCACCAGAGAAAGGCGACCTACTATCTCATCAGATTACATGGTCTATTTAAGTGAACAAGACTATAACATAGGATATGTTAAGGATCCAGTTACTTTTACAAAAGCTGTTTTTAGACCCCATGTAGACATGTGGTAAGAGGAAATGAAGGATAAGATGCAATCTATGAGGTATAATAAAGTATGGGACCCTATTGTTTACCTGAACAGTGCAGACCTGTCAATTGCAAGTGACTATTTAAGACCAAGAAGGACACGCAAGGTCAAGTTGAGCAGTTTAAAGCGCGTTTAGTTGTCAAGGAATTCACTCAGAGAGAAGGAGTTGACTTTAATATTACCTTCTCTCCTGTCTCCTCGAATGATGCATTTAGAGTGATTATGATAATAGTAGCTCATTATAATATGGAGCTACATCAGATGGACGTTAAAACCACTTTCCTGAATGGTAAACTTTATGAGGAGGTCTATATGGAGCAACCTGAAGTATTTCAGGATCAAGATGCAACTGACAAGGTTTGTAAGTTGACTAAATCAATATACGGTTTGAAACAAGCTTCCAGACAATGGTACCTAAAATTTGATGAGGTTTTAACCTCATTCGGCTTTGTGAAAAACAAAGTTAAAAGATGCTTATACTATAAGGTTAGGGGGAGTAAAGTTATCTTCATATTACTGTACGTGGATGATATCTTGCTTGTGTCAAATGATTTGACCATGTTGCATGAGGTGAAGCAACTTTTAGCCAAATACTTTGACGTGAAGGATAGAGATTGTCTTTGGCACAGTGTCCAAAGAATGAACTTTAGAGAGAGGCTATGAGGAATGTCCCGTAATCTAGTGCAGTAGGTAGCTTGATGCATGTCTAGGTGTGTAATAGACCAAATATTGCATTTGCTATTGGACTGCTAGGTCGATATTCGACTAATCCAATTGTGGACCATTGGAATGCAATTAAACGAGTGTTGAGATACCTAAAGGGTACCAAGGATTATACGTTGACAAACAGAAAAGTCAATGATTTAAAACTCACAGGATATATAGATTCCAATTTTGCTATGTGTCCAGATGATCGCAAATCTATTTTAGGGTATATTTTTATGTTGGCAGATGGTGCAGTGTCATAGAAGAGTGTCAAACAGACACTAGTAACTTTCTCGACCATGCATGCAGAGTTCGTTGTATTTTATGAAGCTACTACACAGACGGTTTGGCTCAAAAACTTGATTTCTGAGTTGTTTGTGGTAGATTCGATAGCTAGACTCATTCGGTTATATTGTGATAATCTTGCTGCAGT
>JANIIA010000001.1:34123418-34147174 GCA_027478495.1 Erythroxylum alaternifolium
CACCACTGATAGGCAGAACCCTGTAGGAGAGAGACTGCATAATCAAATCTCTCCTCTGGATCGCAATCCATCTGGTCCAGGACTCTCTCAATATTCTCCTCTAGTAAAAACTTTCCCCGTGGGTTTCCATTCTTTGCCTTAAGCTTTTAGAGATGGTTTCCATTGATATGCTACCAATACTTTATCCTCTTTAAGAAAGTGTTCACTTTCCAACCTTAAGATTAGGATGTTGTCTTTCATTTCTTTATAAATATCCATACTCACATATAAGCAAGCAAATCCAACCCTTTTCCTCAACGTAGTGTTTTCATCCATACAAATTGATTCCCTTAAGTGGCTAGCTAGCATACTCAAATCCTTAGTAGTCCAATATTCTAAGGGAATGTTGTGAATATTTACCCATAAGGGAATGTTCTTCATTCTTATTTTTTCTAACTTTATGCTTGGTTCCCAAGATTGAAGAAACAATGGGAGTTGAGAGATGTGCCAAGGGCCTTCTTCAACTACCGTTTAGGTTTTTGATTTAGATGAGAAGGAGAAGATTAGGTTATCTTCTTCTGTTAGCATAACCTCCATTAAACCTCTCCCTTTCCAATTCCTCTGAACCCAAGCTTGAATCACTAGAAAAGCTGGCCTTTTTTCCATAAAGAAACCAACGAGAGTAGTTTCCCATGTCCTAGCTCCTTCCTGTAGTATGTCGAGCTAGGAGATACGATTAACTTACCTTTAATCTCTACTAGTGAGCTGAAAACTAAGGACAAGTCTGAGTTATCTCCCACAACTTGTTTCCATGTCTTTTAGGACCTCTAGCAGAATCACCTACAGTAGGGGAGAAAGAAGTAGAGGGGAAGGGAGGGATAGTAATTGAGAGGGATAGGGGAATAGGTTAGGCAGTAGGAAGCTGGGGATGGGAGGAGGGTATAGGAAGGGTTTTAAGGGTGTGACTATTTTGAAGGTAGCTGAAAGGGGAAAATATGTCTCTATTTTGGATTTGGAGGTTAAAAAGTTAAGTCGGTAGTGTAGACCATCAAGAAAGTTGGGAAGGAAATTGTAAGGTTATGGGATTCGGGTGGGAATGGTGGGTAAAGAATTTTAAAACTAAGGTTAGGGTTGAGTATGAAGATGGATGTTAAAAGAGTTGCGTGTGAGTTACGGGTGTGATCATACCAGCACTAATACATCAGATCTCATCAAATATCTTATATTTGATTCTAAAGTTTCTCAAATTTTACAATCAAGTCCAACTTGATTAAATTGTATTTTTTTAACTACTCTATGTGTATGACTCATTAAGTTCCTAAACATGTTGACAATGAATATAAATTATAACCCTAAATAATATTTAGGATTAGATAAATTAAATATGAGTTGGACTTGTCTTGAAGAAATCCCGGTGGGCCTTAATTTCTCACTTGAGTTCTACATTTTTAGACCATGAGAAATTCAGGTGTTTCATTCACCCAAGATTGCACATGTCTAAACAAGGGTTCTTGCCTCCCTGACCTAATTGTGCTCCCTTATAGTTAAGTTGCTCCACATTGTTATTTTGCATTAAGAAACAATCAGCTGTGATATGGTTGTCTTGCTCTCATAGCCGTGCTAAATTATTTTAAGTGGAGTGGAAGAGGTAATTCTCAAGCTATTTAGTTGCATGGTTAAGTTAGCGATTTTAGCCTCGAGTGTTATCATTGAATCTATAGCAATCCTTCCCTTCTGATCCAGGAAGGTTGATTTTTGTTAATTTTCGTTCGAAGTCAAAAAAAAAATATTATTCTCCATCTCCTCTAACAAATTTTCCAGCTCCTCAGTTGTTTTTCTCATCAATGATCCTCTAGTAGCGGCATCAATGGTGCCTCGCATGGGTGGATTGACTTGGATGTAAAATATTTACGATAGGAATTCCTTCAATAGGTTATGATGCGGACATCTCCTTTGCAACTCCGTATACCATTTCCATGTTTCATATAGAGACTCCCCCTCATTTTGATAAATATTAGTAATTTCATTGATGAACCTTGTTTTCTTAGTCAAAGGGAAATACTTATCTAAAAATGCCTTCACCAACTACTCCCATATAGTGATGTTTGTTGGGTTGAGTGAATTCAACCACACTTTAGCTCTATCCCTGAGTGTAAAGGGAAAGAGCGTCATACTAGCAACATCTTTTGACAACCCATTATATTGGAAAGTCTGGAAGATGAGCGTTGGGATCCTCATTGGGCAATCTATAGAACTGTACATTAGTCTACAACATGTTTAACATCCCTGGTTTGATCTCAAATGTGTTTATCTGCACTGGTGGTTAAGTGATTCCTTGTTGTGTAGCATTGAACTCTGGCCTCATGAAGTTAGTAAGGGTTCTTTGCTATTCTATGTGATTTAATTCCTCCACCATCATTCTCTCTATCGCTTGTTGATGTTTAGCTCTTTAGATCTCTCCTTCTTGTTTTCTAATGTCGAGAGTTGAAGTTGCTTCTACCTTGTTTAAACTTCAAGTGATTCTTATGTTCATGCAATCGTAATCACATAAGAAAGGTTAATAATTCCCTAAATCAAAGGAATTCAAATTGTCTTAAATGTTAATTAGTCCTCGACAATGGCACAAAAAAAATTTTTTGAAAATTAAAAGATATATATTACCAAAGCTAGAAACTTAATTATATACAATCCTTTACAGGGATAAAAACAAAATTAATACAACAACTACTCCACTTCTCCAAACATACATCTGAAACCACCTAAAAATAGTTATATTAACCAAGTCAATATGATTTTCGGTCTAATGGCTTCTTGCTTTCCTTTGGCTATGATTAACTCTCTAATCAAGTTAAAGATTGTCGCTACAAGCTCATACTTATGTTGTTCCACTGCCTTATATATGGGTCTATTCCTCTCCCTCCATATGTAATATATCACTAGCTGAAACGACGTCTTGATAATGAGACTAACTCGTTGCCCAGGTCAGGAATACTGTATAACATCATTCAAAACTTCATTCCACTCAAAGGAGAAATTTGGGAACCCAATTATATGTAATATTATGCTCCACATCACTTTCGTATATTCACATTTAAAAAACAAATGATTCCTACTCTCATTAACACGTTTACATAAAATGCACAAGGGGTCAAAGCTACCAAACCATCGGTCCTTAGTTCTCAACTTATTTTTAATAATAAGCCACCAGAAAATAGCAAATTTAGGACTTAATACTTGCTTCCATACCAAATCATCCCATGGGACCACTACATGAAAAGTTATCCCTACATCGTGTGTAGATTTATTTGTGAAACCCCAACTATGATGCGCCACCCATATCATCTTGTCTGTCTATGTATTCAGTTGTACTCCATTCATATAATTGTCAATTAAATGACCAAAACTGTAGCTATTCATCATCACCCTCTCCCGATAGATCCATGCAACCTTAGCTTCCTTAGGAATTCTATTATGTAAAACTTGTAAATCATTCTGTAACCATAATGGACTGAAATTATTCTAGTTATCAAACCAAAAACGAGTATCCTCTCCATTCCCTACCCTACATTTGATAAATGGATAGATCATTTCTATAAATTCAACAAACTTTTAAAAATCCAAGAATGATCATACCTCGCTAGAATTTGCCAAGAGCTTTGCCCATTAAGATGGTAAATTTGCACCCACTTAACCCACATCGCTTTTTTATCCATGAATAATCTCCAAATTCTCTTCATAAGCAATACCCGTTGCACTTATGTAATCGAAATTATGCCCAATCCCGCTTGTTGTTTTGGCACTATAATATCGCTTCATTTGAACTTTGCTCCCTTACAATTATCATGCTTACCAGTCTATAAGAATGATTTTAATATCCTCTTCATGTCCTTGATCACTCTCCTTAGAATTACCACATGAGCAGCCTAATGTACATATATACTGTTCAAAATTGACGTAATAAGAGTGACTCTAGCAGCAAGTGATAGGAATCAATTTTGCCAAGCATAAATTTGACCTTTCAATTTTTCTAACAATGGTCAAAAATCAGAAAATTTTGGCTTATCAGAAGTGATTGGAACTCCCAGATACTTGAACGGGGTTTCTTGAAGAGACAACCTGACCAGACTAGTAATCCACTCCGAGTTTCTAACATCTGAAGAAACAAAGATGTCGCTCTTCTGTACATTCAGTTTCATCCCCGACCAACCAAAAAAAATATGCATCAAGTTCATCATCATCGGTATCACATATGGTTCAGCCTTACACAAAAGTATCACATCATCAACATATAGTAAGTGTGACAATTTCATTTCACTACATTTATAGTGATACTGAAACAGCCTATTACAGTCCACCATTCTAGATAATAGTCTTGAAAATCCCTCCATCGCAACAATGAATAGGTAAGGGGAGAGAGAGTCCCCTTACCTCATCCCTCTAGTGATATGAAATAGTTTTGTCGGAATCCCATTTATTAAAACACTCATGGATGTAGTTTGAATGCATTGAAGTATCCAATGAAAAAATCTTGAAGGCATACCAATACCTTCCAAACAATTCTTCAGATATCCCCAACCAATCATATCATAAGCTTTGTAAAGATCAATCTTTAATACACAACTCTTGATCTTTTTACTAATATGATATTCTCCCAACAAGTCTTGCAACATCAATTTATTATCCTCAATGCTTCTTGAAGGAAGAAAAGCCTCTTGTGCTTTATTTACCACCTCAGCCAACACTATTTTCAATCTGTCTGCTAAAAGAGACACTATAATTTTATACATCGTTGTTCAGCACGAAATGGGACAATAGCCCGTAATCATTTTTGGTCTCTCCTTCTTAGGAATCAAACATAGGTACGTGTGATTAATCTCCTTCAGGAGTTTACCAGACAAAAAAACTCTAACACTACTTCCGTTAATAGCTGACTAGTGATGTTCCAAGTATTTTGAAAAAATCCAGCTAAGAATCTATTAAGGCTGGGAGCTTTCAAGCTATGTAACTGAAACAATACCTCCTTGACTTGTTGGGCTGAAAAGGAGCATTCAACATCTCCAACCTTTCTTGGTTTGGGCAGAGCTCCAACACATCCTTAACCCCAAATCCACTCCTTTCACTTTCAGCATTCATAATAAGCTTGATAAAAAAAACTCTCTTATATGTTCAGCAATTTCTAGTTGACCACTTAACCTATTTCCCTCCTCATCCTTCATTTTGGTAACGATATTTGTGTTTCTCCGAGCTATGATTGATGCCTGGAAAATTTTAGTATTTATGTCTCCCTCCTTGAGCCATGTTTGTCTCACCTTTTGTTTAATGATCAAATTATGCAAAGTCAAAGCTTCCTAATATTTCTACATCCAATATGCCTCAAGGGCTCTTAAGCTATCATTAAGAGGATCCCAATAACACTCCTTCTATATCTTAGCCAACTTAGTGCCCATTTCCTGCAAATTCTGAGTTCTATTCTTACTAAACTCTTTAATTGCATCTTTTACAAGTCTTAATTTCTGCATCAATTGAAAAGCCTTATGCCCAACTACCTCAGTCTGCCAAACTTGAAAAATCACATCCATAAAACCCTCTACTTGCGTTAATCCATTAAAAAATCTGAATGGTGCCCCTTACCTATATCCAACACACATATGTTATATTAATATGGACGCATAGTCTGAAATTCTGGTTCTCCAAACACAACTGACGCAGTAGGAAAAGACCTTAACTAGTTTTGATTCACCAACGCTCGGTTAAGTTTTTTCCTGATGAACATATTACCTTATTCTTATTTTCCCAAGTGAAACATCTACTAATACCTCTGAGATCCACTAAGTTAGTGCTCTAAAATAACTGGTTAAGTTCTGCACTTAAACCTCCATGGAATTGTACACCTCCCTCTACTTCATCAAAATTATGACAACAATTAAAATCCCTTATCACTATCTACGAAACTTGCATCCCCAAATGTAAATCCAGTAGCTCCTCCCACACTTTAGGACGTTGAAAAGCAAAATTTGATGCATATATTACGGTAACCTAAAAATGGAACTTACCGATCAACCAGCCATGTAAATGCATGAATTGATCCCCCATCTTGAGCACTTAGACTGCCACTAAATATGTGTTATACTAGCATAAAATCCTACCATTGTAATAGTGGATATGATTAGAAATGAAGCTCCATTTAGTCCCCAAAAAAACCATTCCCTTCTGCACCACATTAGCCTTTATTTTAGTTTCAAGAAGTCCTGCCAAAACTGGTTTTTTATCCGCCACTACTTTCTTCACCGTCATCTATTTTAGAGGATCATTAAGAACCCTAGTGTTCCAAACTAATATCGACATATATATGATCTCCTAAAAAAGACACTAAGGGGATATAACCCCTTTATGCTTTTTTTTCTTACCTTTTTTCCTACCTACACTTCTTTTAGAAATCCCCACAAATATCTAACTTGAATCACCCACATCAGTATCTGAAACTATTTCTTTCCCCATATTAGTATTAGGTTTAGTATCCTTAATATCCACACCATCCATCTTATTTTGTCCTCCAAGCAAAATCACATCATTCCTACTGGAATGTTTCCCCACATCCACTTCTATCTTTTCGCTAATCATAAGAATACTAGGACATGAAGATTCATTAGCATAACAATTCCTACTAACATTAGCCCTCTCCCCTCGACTTTTAACAGCCCCTGATTGAACATCGTCACACCATTTCCATTTTTCAGATATATATGCAAATTCTTCCCATGCTCCAATACCTCCCCTACATATGCTTTACCCCCTGAGACTGTCCATTTGGATTCACTTTCGAGGTCTCGATTACATCAGCCCCATTCACCTCTATATGCTGCCTCAGTTTTGTAAACCTCTCCTGATCTGCATTCCTATTGACTTCAATCTCTAGATCAACATGCCAACTTGACTTAAGAATCCTACCAGTAGCTACCTATTTCTTAGTCACAGATATCAGCTTCCAAGTATAGGGGATGGAAATGACGTCACTTACCATCTCCCCTGCTTTTCAACAAGCTTTATAATGAAAACTTTCAATACCACAAGTATACGGATCATATCTTGTAGTATCAAAGTATCATTCCCATAAGGACTAATAGACACCTAACAACTAGAATAGAACTTTGTCTAAGGTATTAAAGATTTATTGAATTAAAATAAATAATTGAATTTAAGAAATAATAAAACAAAATAAGTAAACAATTAATAAGTGAACTGCTAATAAAAATTGAATATGATCAAAGCTGAAAACTTAGTAATCATTCTATCCTTATTTTGTGTTCCTTTTATCTTGATGATTTAATTATGTTTGATCCTACATATCCTAAAGTTTTGATTACCCTCTCTCTCGATCTAATCAAGAAACATTAATTGAATTCGATAATCATAGAGTTGTAATCTCTTGATTCACAAAACTACTCCTAAATTATTCAATTATATTTGAAGCAATCTTAAAGATAATTAATTTCACAATTAAGATCTCTCTTCAATTATTAATTAATTTGATAATTATAGGTCTATTAATTTACCAACTCTTGTTGTGCACCTTAACACATATGACTTGTTTCACTCTCTTAATTTTTATCAAGTATAAGCAAAACAATTTCTACAACATTGATACTTATATTGAATTCAACAAGAATAAAGTTTAACAAAATAATACAAGAATAATTCCTAATATGGATTTAGAAACCCATAATTATGTTAAACATCATGCTAATCCAAATCAACATCCAATACAATGAAAGAAATAGAGGAAAAAGAAAGAAAAACTAGTTGAAGTCTTGATCTTAAAATCTGGAACTCTCTGAAGCTCTCTTGACGTCTCTTCTTGATCTTCTTTTGAACTAGTGGCTATTGCACCTTTTTCGTATTTTTTTAATCCCTAAATGGGGGTTATTTTTATGGTTTTTTCACTTAATTTGGTTCTAAAAATAGCCTCAAAATGTCAAAAGTATAGAAAAAATGAGCAAGCTAAAATTTTCTAGAATTTTCTACCTATCATGCCTCTCACATGGCTACATACATCCAATTCTTCTCTTTTCTTTAATCTCCTATTTCCATACACTCACAAACACATCAAACACATCTTGAAATAGAAAATTAATGTCAAAATATTGCCCTAAACCACTTAAGGAATTGAAACACTAACAATAACACAATCTTAATCTTATATATATGATAATCATCTAAGAAACACTTTAAAACACCCTTAAACACCTATAAAATATACTATAACCTACACCTATCAGTAGACAATAAACATGTATTTGTAGTGCATGGGACCTTTATGGATACCTATACAAACATAAAATTAGTGCAATCCATTATTCAAAAGAAAATTTTGAGACATTTGTAGATTCAAATTATAAGAAGGGTTGGTTCATAAGTTTATATGAATACATATTGCAATTCGTTAAAGTTGAAACATTCTGGCTTTCAACTGATGCAGAGGTGATACATCCTCTAGCAAAAGAGTTACGCACAGGAGACCCAAAATTGCAAGAAGGAGGCAGCAAAATGACTCAAAAAGGATAAGATTAGAGATGTCAAAATTATGGTAATTTCAGTCACAACTTAAAAAAATACAGTAAGGACAGCTCAACCCAACACGCTGAGTCTTCTTTATAAGTGTGTTCACCTTACTTTATTCATATAAATATGGTTTATAAAACTTGCAGTAACTGATGTTTATTATTTTCTTTGTCAAGTTATCATAGAGGGATCCTCACATGTATATAATTGTTTAGTTTTTTATCAATTAATTGTGGGTTTAATGATTAAAAAATCTATTTCATCAAAAAAATATTTAATCAGTGAAAATAGAGTTAATGATAATACTCGTCCAACTTAACAGATAAATAGTATAAGGAATGAGTTTTTTTATCAATTTATCTTAGTCGAAATAATTAATAAATGTGTTCTAATGGTTTATCTTTTATTTAATAGGGTGGTACATCTAGACATACCAGTAAAAGGAAGTTTGGAGTGGTTGATCCACACACCTTCTAGTTATCATTTGAGCCAAGGGGTTTATAGTTCAGACTAGTATTACTTAACAAAAGTTACAAGCTCAAGCAATTAGAAGGAGTATGTCATTGACATAATCATCACAAGAATAAGTTTCACAATCAAGTACAAATAAGCGAAACATTACTGATTAACAATGACTCTAACTTTTTGATATTTGTCTCATTAGCTTTAAGATGTATATGTTACTGACATATATGATAATGGTAACAAATGTTTATGTTGTATAAGACAAATTGTTCATATTGGGCTTTTTTTTTTACTTGACCAATATGAATTGCTAAATCTTCGATAACTAAATCAATGTCATGTATATACTTTGCCTTCAATTTATATAGATTGAATTCTTTAATGTATATTGATTTCATGTGGTAATGTTCATTTTGCTTGAATAATTGTTGCTTTATATTAGTAAGAAAAGTTAAAAAAAACATGTACCAGTTCATAGTTCGTATGTAAATAATTCCTATATAATATAGTTGTACATTACATAATTCATATATAAATGAAAATCAATACAATTTCCTTGCAACATAGTTGAAAATAACAAGTACCGAAACTACAACAAAATCTTATTACAATGTTCATTTAAAAAAACTTCACTTTTGTTTTCTCTTTTCTTAATAAATTTATGTCTTCCTTCATAATCTTCATTTTTTTTTCAAACTCGTTCATTGTGCTTATCTCAACCCCTTTCTTTAACATTGATGATTCTTTCTTTAATTTTTGAATCACTTCAACAACTCTTTTGGTAAATTTATCATTATACCATTTAAAAAAGTTGCATATCCTAACTTGAAATATTTTATTTCATTACATAAACTTTAAACACAAGGTTTTATTTAAATAATAAATAAATTCTCACTGGATAATTGGGGCATTAATAAGATCTATAACTAGAATTATGATCACTCCATAAAGTCCTTAGATCACTCTATAAAGTCCTTAAAGGGGCTTATAACCCATAATAGCAAACTACATTTTCTACATTTGAGCTTATTGTTCTATTATTAGATGATGAAGATTCCATATGCATAGATATAGAGTAAAATTGCCATAAAAGAAAACATTAATCCAAAAAATAAAACAAAATTAACCATTTTTCTTCCAAGAATGTGATGAGAAATTTTGTATTACAAATAAGGCTTTTATTACTAAATATGTTTTGTTTATTCTTAAATGATATTGACATTTGCATATACATTTCTAGAAATTTTGCTATATGATAATAGTTTGAAGCTTGTATCTTACATATATATACAGTTAGTCCTTGTACTCTGAATTTTTAGATTGAAATGAAAGACTAGTAACTAACAAAAGATAAATGTTTATCACATTTATAATATTGGGTGTTCTTCATATGCTTACACCAAATACAAAGATGGTCTATGCATGTTCTTATATATATATATATATATATATATATAACATTTGCATATACATTTCTAGAAATTCTGCTATATGATAATAGTTTTAAGCATGTATCCTACATATATATACAGTTAGTCAATTTTTAGATTGAAATGAAAGACTAGTAACCAACAAAAGATAAATGTTTATCGCATTTATAATATTGGGTGTTCTTCATATGCTTACACCAAATACAAAGATGGTTCATGCATGTTCTTATATATATATATATATATATATATATATGGTCCAGTCATATACATCTTGTTATGAATTTATTTGTAGGTTGCTGTAACTTTTCAATGGTTTTGACAAAATTTATTAAAAATTCACGAGAATTTGTGGGATCATATATAAAATAGCTACAAATATGATCAAGCATGAAAGACAGTGACAAATTATGATTTATAATTGAAAT
This sequence comes from Erythroxylum alaternifolium, assembly GCA_027478495.1. Classification (NCBI taxonomy): domain Eukaryota; kingdom Viridiplantae; phylum Streptophyta; class Magnoliopsida; order Malpighiales; family Erythroxylaceae; genus Erythroxylum; species Erythroxylum alaternifolium. The sequence continues at coordinate 34,134,280 of JANIIA010000001.1, forward strand.
TTTGAATCTTTTCAATCACATGCTTATAAAAATGTTAAGGATAAGGAACATAAGCCAATAACTCTAGGAAACTCGATTTTTGGTCTCACTTCTTTATAGGCATATGGTCAGAGAAAGGGACTTACCTTCTCTCAGGAGTCAAATGAAACACTGATGAAAGGCAGTGAATGGTGGTGAAGGGTGATGATTATGGGATAAGCTTTTGTGAAGGAGGGAGATGATACATTGAAAGGGAAGACTTGGCATTGAAGATGGAGACGTCGAGTACTTGGTAAGATAAGGAACTTCAAATTTTAAGTGAATTAGGCATTGGTGATTTAGGAATTAGGAATATTAGTAGGGATTTTAAGGTTTACGATTAATTCGTAAAAAAATAATTATTTTGGTTAATAATATAATTAATTAGCTTAATTATATTTAGGTTAAGTTTAAAAGTTGGTCCTATATATTTAATAATAAATAATTTTTAAAATATGGGTCCTATAGTGCCATGTGATGCTTATAAGGTAGAGTGGGAGACCTATTACAATATTAAAATAATATTACTTTATACCACGTGAGTAATGGTGTGGCTAAAACAGTCCTATCACTTGTTCTATTAACTTATGGTTTAATACAATGTTTTAAAAAGCGGACCGGATATTGAACCGGTCGAAAGAAAGGTTTAAGGTTTAAAGGTTCAACTGGTAGTGAATCGTTATAAAACTGGTATATAATAAATAAGAAGTAAAACTTATAAGAATAAGTAAAAATAAAATATTTTATTGAAATAAAAAATACACAAATATCTATTATTAGATAATGAACTAATAATAAGTAAATATGAATCTAATATAAAATTTAAAATAATAATAAAAATAAAAATAGTTTCGTTGCATCTCCTGAACGTTAAAAGTCTTAAGAATGCAAAAAAAAAGGATTTACTTGTAACATATCTTTCCTATTTTCATTTATTGGGGCTCTTTTAGGCATAACTTATGCTACCAACAAGTAAGCATTGTCTAATAGTTTTGATTTGATTATTTCGCAAAGAAAAGGAAAATGCACTTGAAGTTGTATCTAGCTACACTGAAAGGCAAATGGGACATTGCAGAAAGGATTTATGAAAAATATGGAAAGGAAATAAGGGACCATAAGATCACCAAGCGAGGTGAGACTGCTCTACACATTGCGCACCAAAACCAGCCTTCCCATAAATTTTCTACTCTTAGCCTTGCTCATCTCTCGACCAAAATCTCCATATCCTAGGTAACCATGAAATCTCATTTTGTCATCTTTCTCTTCACATTGGTTAGTGCTTCTGCTACAGCCTTGCCTCTCCAACTTCATGCTCCCCTTTCTTTGAAGTTTTCGTTAAAAGATCCGCATCACACATTCCAGGAATGGGACCTAACTCCTAGCTTCTCCAAGTCTAATTCACAAGAGCTAATTTGGTGTTCATGGGTTAGTGTCAAATGCAATCCTAAAACAGGTCGTCACATCACTAAATGTTTCCCAAAGAAATCTCTCAGGTATTATTCCAGCAGAAATATGATACTTTAAGAGCTTACTCCACCTGCATTTGAGCAAAAATTCGTTTTATGGTAACTAACTGACATTAAGACATTTGATATAAGCTATAACCTCTTCAACTCAACTTTCCCACCTGGGATTTCCAAGCTCAAGTTCTTAAGACACTTCAGTGCATATAGCAATAGTTTCACTGGACCACTACCAAAAGAATTAATCTTTCTACACTTTTTGGAGCAACTCAACCTCGGTGGTAATTACTTCGATGGAGAGATTCCGATGAGCTATGGGACTTTTCAGAGATTGAAGTTTCTCAACTTAGCTGGGAATCAACTTCAAGGGTTCACTGACATCACAATTAGGATTCTTGAGCCAGCTCAAACACATGGACATCGGATACAATATCATGTTCTCAGGCAGAGTACCCGAGGAGTTTGCATTGTTAACTAATCTTTAGTGCATGGACATCTCGAATTGCAGCCTCTCCGGTGAGCTCCCTCAAGAAATTGGAAACGTAACAAAGGTGGAGTACTTATTGCTTTTCTCGAACAATTTAACAGGTGAAATCCCAGTAAGTTTTGCGAACTTAAAAGCTCTGAAGATTTTTGATTCGTCAGATAATGGATTATCAGGCATTATTCCAGAAGGTTTATCTTCTTGAAAAGAGCTAACCAGATTGAGCCTGATGAAGAATGAATTAACCAGAGAAATACTTAAGGAATTGGTGAGCTTCCAAACGTGGACACACTGTCACTATAGGACAATTCACTCCTCGGAATTCTCCCGCAAAAACTGGGCTCCAACGGAAAATTACAATGACTCGATATGTCATCCAACTCACCTACTGGTCTAATCCCACCAAATCTTTGTCAAGGAAATAAGCATTTCAAGCTTATACTATTCTCTAACAACTTCATCGACAAAATCCAACCTTCACTCACTAACTACACCTCACAATCAACTCAACAAGTCAATCCCAAGTGGTTTCGGCCTCCTGAAGAACCTAACATTCATGGACATAAGTAGCAACAACTTAACTGGCACAATCCCTTTGGATCTCGACTATGCACCAGAGCTACAGTACCTCAACATCTCAAGAAACTCATTCCACAGTGCTCTTCCAGCAAATATCTGGAATGCACCGAATCTTCAGATATTCTCCGCCGGTGGGTCCAAAATCGTCGGGAAAGTCCCTGACTTTATCAGTTGCAACAGTGTGTACAGAATCGAACTACAAGCAAACTCTCTCGACAGTACAATCCCCCGGGACATTAGTCACTGCGAGAAGCTTCTATCCTTAAATTTAAGCTGCAACTCGCTCACCGAAATAATCCCATGGGAAATATCGGTGTTGCTGGTGATAAGCGTGGTTGACCTCTCCCACAACGTCCTCACTGGGACGATTCCCTCCGATTTTGAAAACTGCACCACATTGAAGACCTTCAACATGTCCTACAACTGCCTAATCGGTTGGACCGGTTCAATAAAAAACCAGTCAGTTTGCTGATAAACTGGCCGGTTTTAATACATAAGGGTTATAAGGTGAAACCGAACCGAACCACTGGCCAGTTCAATTTTTTCCGGTTGGACAGGCTGGTTCGATCCGATTTTTTAACCTTGGCTTAATATGAATGTTTTAAATGTTGAGGATAGATTTGAACACTGTGAAACATTAAGATTTAATTTATCAATTGAGGGAAACCTTAAGGTCAATTTTACCTTGTTTCCTTCGATGATAAGTTGATAAAGGTAGTTATTATTTCTCTAATTAGGGAAGAAAACGAATATTTTCGTTTGCACAAGCAACCATATAAAACTTCTACTTTATCATGTCATAATTAGATATTAGAACTTTCGAATAGGAATCCTACAAGGATTCGTGAGAACCTAAAAATGAGCAAAATAATCTTTTTGAGCTTATATGATGAGTTGAAAAGTTTACGAGGCTTAAATTCAATAAGTCATTTGACTGTAAAAAATAAGCAACATTTCTTTTAATCACTATAGGATATAGTGAGACAACTATAGTCAACGTAAAATACTTTTAGTATTCAACCTGAGTAATTTCAAAGTATTTTCACAAAGTCTTATATGTATTTAGTTATCTTGCAAAAAGAGTAAGTACTTCACCATCCTTTACCAATACACCTCCTAAAATCCAACATAATTCAAAATTCTTTCTATATTTTCATGTATATTCATATACTTAATTACTATTTTGTTATGCCCTTATGATTAGCAATTATTTTAACAGTACAATTTATTTTTTAGGATTATATAGGAGCAACAAATGATTCACGTATTGATGCACATGTTCCAACCAATAAATAAATACCATATAAGGGTAAAAGAACTGATCCAACACAAAATATTATGTATTGTTGCTTATTTGACATGTATTTCATATATGTAATGGTTGGATAAAAAGGTACTCTAAATGGCTCTTGAACCAATTTACTATGCCTCTATAAGGTATACATTTGTTTTAAATAAATATAGTAATTATGTTTTTAATATCTTTTTGTTAATATTATATACTTTATATGTAAGGTAAGTTATATTTGGTTGGTTAAGTTACTCTCATATGCCTGGATGTGTTTCACTCAATCGAGATATCATTTATGAGATTATACAGAAAGAGGAAGACCTTAAGGTCTACAAGAATTATTTAATTATATGCACTCTTCGTTAAGAAATGTTATTGAAAGATATTTTAGTGTTCTAAAAGCAAGATTTCCAATAATTTTGAACATGTTGAGTTATGAAATGAAGAAACAAAAATGCATCTTTATTGCGTGTCATGTTATAAATAATTGTATTAGAATACATAAATAAAGCGATTAATTATTTGACGATTGTGCTGAAAATGAAGAGCAAGTCAAGGAAAGTGTAAATAAAGATGTAAATCCACAATTTGAGTATAATATCACTTCAACACAAGTTCAAAGTATGATTCGAAAGCGAGATGAAACTGTTAGATAAATGTAAAATGATTATATTAGTTCTAATTAATTTTTTTTTTGTAAGTGTACTACTATTATATTTTGAAGCATTATAGTATGATAGACATCTTTTATTAATTAGAATGAACTAATGTAATTTTTATATTTTATAGTTTATTATATAAAATTGATGTATAAATTTCTTTAATTATATAAATCTTGATACATTTTTATTTCCAATCATAATGAGAATTAATTAATTTAAGAAAACAACGTGCTATATTAAAGATAATTAAATTAAAATTTAATACTAACATCTAATAGTATAATTAAAAATGGACGATAAATCAAATATATTTTTGTTTTTATTTTTTTATTGCAAATCTAAACCAAAGAAAATTTTGTTTTCAGTTTTTTATTTCAAATCTCAACTAAATGTTTTGTTTTTTTAACAAGAAAAATAGAAACCAAAAATAAAAAACTACAATAGAAAACATAATCAATTCCAGAATTAAATCATAATCAGATTTTAGTAATTAGGGTTTGCAACAAATTCAATCCCAAAATTTTATATTAAATAACAACAAAATTATAGAATTAAAGATGATTATGATACCTCTGTTGAAAACTTGAGATGAGATCCTATCTCACGTACAGCAAAAAAAGTATTTTTCATTATTTTTTGAATGTTAATATCAATTTAACATAACATATGACTAAAGTATAAATATAATCAAGAATGAAGTTTAATCTTCTTTTATTACATATTCGCTTGAATTGAAAGGTTTATGAAAAATCATTATAGTAGCAAAAGAATGTAGCTTCTAACAGTATTCAAACAATAAGGTTGAGAGAACTCTACAAATGATGTAAAGATTGGTAAGCATTAAGTACCGGCTCCGGAAGAACTTACTCCTATTTATAATAAGAGTTGGATTTTTTGGTAATTTAATTAAAATATAATTCTAATTTCAATTAAATTTTGATTAGAATTACAATTAATTATATAATTAAATATTAATCTGGAGCAAATAAGATCTAATTTCTAATATTGATCTTTATTTATCAAATATCTTATACTTGATCTTAAAGTTTATCAAAATTTATAATCAAGTCTAATTTAGATTAAATTACCTTTTTATCTCTTTAATCGTTTTATATATGTGACCCATTATATTCCTAGATATGTTAATAATAGATATAAATTGTAACTATAAACTATGTTTAACATTAAATAAATTAATCTCTTTTAATTTATTTTCAATTTTTATTTAAATAATTTATATCTATGAATTAAGGTTAATGTCTAATAACACATCATGGTCACCAAAATATTAAAAATGTCAAAGTATGCTTTTTGTCATATAATTCTATCTTTTTATTATATAATATTTCGATTAAACATAGAATATAAAATTAATTTTTATCTATTTGAGTCTAATTATATTAATTCTCCATTAATAAATGATTCTTTTAATGACAAATAAAAATAATTTTCAAATTGTCATCCATTATGGACAAGGATTTTTCAAATTAATACTAATTAAGAAAAATGGAACACTCCATAATTACTTTAGGGTGATAAATCTTATAATAATCTTTCAAATACTTCGTTATAACTAATAGTATATCTAACAACTATCAAGTGAGTTACTCTTAATTAAGATAGGTCATAAGTAGTATTAAAATATATCAATTCATATACGAGATATTTTAGCGAATTAAAGTCCAAAATTATTTATATAATCATCATATTAAAAATTTTTATAAACACACAAGCAATATTTTAAATAAAATTCTCATATCTAATAAGTATAGTTAACTTCTTCTCGAACAAGTACTCGGACAGTTTTTATAAATACCCACGTTTGTTATCATCAATTACGTTTCAGGAATTTTTGAGAAAGAACCACTGAAAAAATGTATCTGGGTTAATTTTAAGCAAGGTCTCAATTACATTAGCTTTGGTGAAACGAAGTTTTAGCAGGAAAGCAGCGATTCTCTTAGGAATGAAAATGATATCCAACGACCAGTTTGTACGATCTGGTGAAAAGCAAATATTCCCCAACAACGCATAGAAAAACTTCATCCATGCATTTTTAAATTGCTTTTGATTATTAACGTTGCTCCTAAATCCATATTCAAACTAGTAATTTTGTTTTGATTAATGCATTATGAAAAAAATTGATGAGGGCACGAATCTTTTGACATCCTTTCTCATATTTAAGAAAGTGCATAGTGCTCTAATAAAAATTGCTAAGGGTATGAATGGCTTTCACAGGTTAGAAAACAGACTTCTGAGATAGGCTTGGCTACAATAGTGGGAGTGTGCTCCGAAAGGCTCATTCTTCCTTAGAAGCTCTGATATTGCTCCTGCTACAGATACGCAGCTTCTTGCAACAATCTGGTGGAAGACAACAATTTAATTAACTCAAAGCAAAGAAAAACCCACGAAGCTTTCAATTCACTAATTACGTCTTTGTAAAATTCATCTGAGTCCTGCTTTGGCATGCATTGATTGGATTCATTGCCAATAAGTAGTCACGCAGCGGTGTGCTTGTGACTGTTGTTTGTAGGAGTGCATAAAGTGGGCATTGAAGAGACGCTAGTGGCTAGACAAGGAACTAGTCAAGAAAACAGTACTCTTCCTAATTGACTAATGGACTAGTTTTCTTTGTTTTGGCGACCACCTCAAGGCTTTGGCAGCTATATTGATGTGCTTGGAACCAACTGAGCTACTCCAGCTGTGGTTTAAAATCTCATAGGTTCTTATATTATTCAGTATAACATGTGAGATTATGATAATGTTGTAAAATATACAATAGTTAATCGTTGTTTATAAATTTGATTTCTTTTCTGTGAATTTTATGTTGAGCTAAATCATAAACGTTATTTTCTTTATCAAAACGATATTTGTTCATGCTTATTAAAAGTTGAGATTAGGTTTGAACAATAAAGAGAGCTAAAGAAATCCAATTTTTATTGAAATAACACATAAAATGGTAATTATAATATTATATATATGCTTATTTATAACTTTGACCATTGGTGCATGAATTTTATATTATTATGACTTCATGATTTACCAAGATTGATATTTATAATTTAATTAATTTGATAATTAAAATTAATTTTACTATGGTTCGTCAAATTGTATTATTAGTTTATACATGTTTAAATGTTTTAAATTTTATTTTTAAATATTCATTATGAATTTTAAAGTCGCAAAAATTAAGATCTGTTTTAATTATAAGTAGTTTGCATTAAGCATAAAACTACATTTCAGAGTTCAAATTTTAGATGGCAAGAGTCAAATAAATTTAAATCTCGGGTTGATAACATGTTACGAGTAACGTGTCATTACTTTCATACAGATTACAAGTACATGGCTTCGTGATCCCCGCCCCACCAAAAAACTTGGTTCCACTGTAAAAAACTGTCAAATGTAAGAAGTACATAGTTTTGACAAGGGAAAACCAGTGGCTGTCAATTATTCTAACTTATTAGTTAGTCCCGTAGGGCTCGGATCACCTGCCGTTTGTGTCACTAATTTTTAACTAGATATTCTACATAAATATGTTGTTGATGAAACTTAATATAATAGGGTTGAAATATGTTTATAAGAACAAAGAATCTATTCCCATCCCATAAATCGTATCGGATACCAAAACTGTATCGTTCTGTAATCTATAGATCGTGTACCAATTAATTATTACAATTTCCGACATTTATTATTCAAAAACTCGAATCCCTTACAAATTCACAGGCATATATAATTTAAAGTACCAATTAATTCACAATTACTATACTTTTGCCAAGTTGGCAAACACTCTTTCAAGTCCATAATTTGGTCAGTATGTCATGGGCTGGTAAGTATAAGCGCGTGTGGTTCTTGTCACTAATACTTGGAAGGGCCCAATAAAATACTTTCTTTGCTTCTTGGACGAATAATGGCAAAGCATTGCTGGGTTTACTTTATGTTAGGATTGACATTCGACGCTATGATAGTGATAAGAATTAGTTGTTTGATTTTGTTTTGGACTTTGTCATTATTCAATGCTTGTCTATAGCAAATGAAATCAACGGTATAAGCCCCCATTTTTGGCTTAAATGTGACAAATATTATTTGCTACATTAAATCCTACGGTTTTAATGTTCTCTTCTATTTTGCTATAACAGTATTCTTTGAATGTTATTGTATGGCATGCCCTTTGGAAATAAAGTTTAGCTAAAATCACTTTGGATGGAAATGCAATTGCATATTTTTGGTTCTCATTCTCCAGAATTATGTATTAATTTGTATACATCTTAGGTAGACTTGTAGTTGGGATTCGGTTGGGTCAGTTTAATTAAAGGTTTAAATTTATATTTATTATAAAGCACATGGGAGGTAGGAACGAAGCGATCTGCTTTTCTAATTAAATAGTTTTATTTTTCACATAAGATAAAGGTATTTGTCTTTCGATTTCCATATTTAATATAATTAAACTTGCTTTTTCAATAAAATTCTAGTTAGGAAATGAAAATAATTTAATTATTATTATTATCTTATGTACATAACTCATTAAAGGATAATCAAGAAGTTAGTACTTAAAAACTAATTCATTAACATTAACAAAGTCCTTAGTTATTTGCAAAATCAACTAACTTTGGTATATAATCAAAATGTAGCCCTTAGCTATAACCATTGGAATAACCATCTCTGAAATTCTACAAAAACATCAATTGTGCATTATGTTGTAGATTTCTCTAATGCCTTTCCTATCTTTTTCCATAAAACAAACAGGAATGTTGCCCTTTCTGTATGCGCACAAACTAACCCCAAGACTGCCTCGTTTTATACAAAACGGTTGCGACTAGCTCACCAAATTGTTTGTTTTCATAACGTAATTGAAATGCTGGAATTTGTACGGTTGGTTCGGAAAGTGTGAGGCTTCATCACGTGTCTCATTGTCGGCTTTCTTGATCCGCCGATTTCTGAGCAAATCGTAAATCGGACACGATCCAACGGTAAAAGTTGAATCCGCGTGGTATCCATCTATGATATCTCCGCCAATTATGTTTCTCAACAATTACTTTTCTAATGTAATCAGTATTTTGTTGTTAACAAAACATTAATATTCATATAATATTTTGACGAGTTGGCTTATTACGTCATTCATATATATATATACGTTAACACACACAACTTGGAGTAGAACAACGTTGATTTTCATAGTACACCACAACTCGCAGGAAAGATCTAGAGAGACAGAGAGAGGATCATGGCGGGCTTGCAAAGATCTGCAGTGTCGTTTAGGAGACAAGGGTCATCAGGGCTTGTATGGGACGAAAAATTTCTGTCAGGAGAGCTTAAGCAAGTGAATCAAGATGGAGAAAATCAAGAGAAGAAGCAAGAAACGGATGTAAGAATAGCGTATTCGAGATCAGTAACCACTATTGAGAGAAGTCGATCCAACGGTGGGCAGCCAGGGTGCCGCCGTGGCAAGGTATCGCCGGCAATAGAACCGCCGTCTCCGAAGGTTTCTGCATGTTGCTTCTGCAGTGCTTTCGGGAAAACTCCAAAGAATCGGAAGAAAAGGGGCCTTCAAGGTAGATCGCGATAGCTTTTATGGTTATATGCGATTATCATATAAACAAATATTTATTTTTCAGATTAGGTTGATAGGGTTTTTCAAGAATTTACTGGTCCGTCACAATAACGTGACATGTTAAGAGTTTTTAGTTAACACAAAACCACGTTAAGATGATCTGTTAGATTTGTCACGGCCTTTGGTCCCTGATCTCTCTATGTTTCAAGCTGCTTACGATTTTCCTTTGCTAAAGCAAACACGCGAGCAAACATATTCAAGAGGGTATGACTTAAAAAAAAAAAGGGCAAATTTTTTTTAATTGGTATATTAAATAAATATTAATTAACGAATAAAAATAGTAAGAGTCTACTAGATAATAAAACCTTTTAAACAATAGAAGTTTAATATTAGTTAATGAATAAAAATAGTAAGAGTAAGAGTCTATTAGATAATAAAACCTTTTAAACAATAGAAGTTTGTTAGGCAATAGGAGTCGTGTATGGGATAAGACCTTGCTTAAATGAAAGGAGTCTATTAAATAATAAATTTTATTAAAATAATTTAAAAATATAAGGCGCTTGTTAAAATTGAAAAGAACCTCTTTTAAGTTGAAAACAAAAGGAGCTTGTTATAAAGTGAGGGAGCTTCTTGTTGAAATAAACAAACACACACACAAAAAATATAATGCGAAAATTTAAAAGTTAAGAGAATGATGCAGTCGATTTATACTGGTTCGACTTACAACCTAAGTTTATATCTAATTCCTAAGTATCCAACTCGAGTGTTTTACTATAAAATCAAGTAGTAATTTGACAAGTCTCTCCAAGCTCACAAATTAATATTTTTCAAGGTTTAACCTTCCACACTATTAGTATTTTATTAGCTTCTATAAGCTCTCAAATAAAAATAAGGTTTGCTGAATATGAGTTTCAGTAATCTCTCTAAACAAAATTTCACTTTCTAACGAGAAGAGAACTTTTTACAAGAATATCAGTTACAAAAATGCATATGCTTTAGATGAGTTTTGACAATATGGCTTCGCTAGCTTTTGTATCATTCAGTTCTTCTTGTTTATAGTTGCATTGACTCTTCCTTAAATAAACATTTCCTCAATTAGACGTTGCTTCACTTGCTTCATTAGTCAACTGGATCGATTTGAATCTTGATAATTTTGACTTTTATCTTTGCTAAAATTCTTCCAGTGATCACAGAGCTAATATGCGACCTTTATAATTAGTAGGATCTTTTCGAATAAACCATTTCTAATAAGGTAAGTTCGTAAAGAAGGTTCTTGTAAGAAGGAAGTTTATTTATTATAATTTTATTTCCTTTTGAGAATTAACCCATTAAGAATAAAAGGAAATAAAACTAATTTAAATTTTGAAATATTATATTGTTATCATCAAAATCGTTAAAAATAAATCTTAAGCTAACAATCTCCTCCTTTTTTATGATGACAAGCAATGATAAATATATTTTTCAAAATCCAAAAAGGTGATAGATTATTTCGAAAGATACATGTGACTTTTATATGTTCAGACATAATCAGAAGAAACCTGTCTCTTAAGAAAGGAACTTATCGTTTATATATCACAGATTTTCGCAAGTTCAACAGTAGAATCAATCACATATCTAATCGAGGCAGCATTGAGAAATATATAATCAGATATGCAAAATATATCAACAAAAACTCTCCCTCTTTGTCGTTATAAAAAATAATAGAATATAGGGAGGAAGCGAAAATAAAACAATTTCAATAAGTTAGGTAGAGAAGAATAGCACCAGAGTTAATGAAGGGATTTAAAGATTTTTCTCAGCAGAATCTACATGTCAAAAAGTTAATTTTGCATGCTATATTTGTTCTCACATTTGTGCTTGATTAATTTGAATGTTCTGTAGTTATTGATGGACTTTTAAGAAACCTATTGACCTGAGAGGAGGCTTCTAAACTCTAAGAAGCCCACTACATTGAGAGAGAATTTCTAAAGAATCAGAATAGATGGAGCCTGCTAAATGAAATGCAAGGACAAATAGAAGAGAATATTCATGCAAGAAATAATATCAGAGAGTTTGCACATACCAAACTCTTTTCTTAACACTTAGAATCTACCTTCAGAAACTGTCTTGGTGAAAATGTCAACTACTTGATTCTCAGTATTAACATGCAAAAAATTTATGTTTCCTTCTAAAATATTATCTCTAAGAAAATGATGTTTAATCAAAATTTTTAGAAATGACATAAAAATATTTGAACTTTTAACTTGTTGCAAATATATCCCAACTTATGTTTTTCACACTACAAGAAAAATAGAGTTTAGCGACGAACATTATAGATAGAGAACCTACACATCTTGTCGGTAAGCTAAGTTAGCGACCGAATTTATCGACAGATATTTTCCATTACTATCGGCGCTGACTGTTATTTTGTGCTATCGGTAAATTTAGCAACAGAAAGATTGTTTCAGTTGGTAAATTTACCGGCGCACAAATCCTATTCGTTGGTAAATTTACCAATCGAAACAATCTTTCTGTTGCTAAATTTACTGATAGCACAAAATAACAGTCAGCGTCGATAGTCGTTGGTAAATTTACCGACAGAATTGGTTATTTCATCGTTAAGTTGACGACTAACATTACCGGCGGTACTTAGTTATCTGTCGGTAAATTGAATAGATTTTATTGACAAATTTTGTTATTCCGTTGGTAAATTTACTAAAACTATTTTTTATTTTTTTGCTACATTTAATTTTATTTAATAATCTTATAATTGTTGCATAATTTATTTAGTCATCAGTTATCTGTTGATAATATTTTGATTTGTTTCTACATTTAATTTGTTAAAATAGAAAGTTGATTGATGATATAAAGTAA